>JAKTVD010000012.1:0-270052 GCA_030557035.1 Saturnispora kantuleensis | reverse complement strand
ACATCAACGGGGTACTCCTTAGTTATCTCACCTTCACTCGAGGTGCTCTTCTGATTTATTATCTTCTTAATAAACGACATTGAAGAAGAAGAGGGGCAGAGAGATTGAAAATGGCGGATCGGAATTCCAATTTATCCGGTAGAAGTGACGGAAGATATAAAAATGTGTCATTTCATGGGTTAGGTCAGTTTTGAACTCAAATTTGGTATCAAAATGATCGTAAGAACGAGCTTAATCGATTTCCATCGATCATATATACCCTTTGATACGGTTGGTCTTAAAACTAGGGTGAAAACCACCAATAGGTAGCTTTAATGCCGTTGTAATGCCATTAATTGAAAATTTTTTCTTTAAGGTGCCGTAGAGGAAAAGAAAGAAATGAATAACACCATCAATGACATCTATTTGTTATCGATCGTGGGAATAAAGTTTGGTGATGAAATATCAAAATTTGGACCTCCGTATGGCATCATACGGATTATTGGCACATCTTGCCCGTTCATAAGCCGAATTGAGAAAATCGTCCATTTTCGGTAGGCGTGAGCGAAATTTTTTGAAATGCCTGATGGGGCGCTTCCGAAAATGGACGTCACGTGTCAGGCTTTGGAGCCGTTCGAAGATGCTAAGCAAGGGCCTTATAAATTGTTGATGCTATAACCCTTATCATTAAGATTCTTAACAGTCCACGCCCAATTTTCCTCGGCATACTTTTCATTTCTGGCAATAAAACTTGGGGTTGATTCTTCACCAAAAGTGACAAAGAACTTTCCGTTATCTCTTGCTAAATCTAGATCATCACTGGCAGCGCATTTAAGTGAGGCCCATGAACCCTCTTCTGTAGAAACTCCGATCAAATACTGTAAAATTTGGAACATGATCCAGAATAAGGAGCCGAATATTGGCCATTCTGTTAAATGGGTGAAAAGGTTTGTTTTGAAGATGATACCAGGATGAACGGAAACACTCAAAACCGTTGGATGCCTCTTAGCCAAAGATTTGATAAATTGGATTCCAACGCATTTGGCCATACCATACCGGACCAAGCTCCAGAATAAATTGGGCCAATAGTTAAACTGAGAGTCCAAATTGAATTTGAAAGGCGCAAGCCAATGACCCAGAGAGGATAAAAAGACAATACGGGGATCTTTCACACCGGGGGATTCCAACATTGGCATTAGTCTGTCTGTTAAGACAAAATGTGCAATATAACTCGTCTGTAGTTGAACTTCGAATCCATCACAAGATTTTTCATAAGGCACCGCCATGATACCGGCGTTCAGAATCAATATATTAAGGGTCTTTTCTCTCAACTGCAGCTGCTTGATGCATGTATCAACCGTTTTCAAATCCAGAAGATTCAAACTTAAAGCATTAAGTTCACCCAAATGTCTATTCTGCAATTGCAGAGATGTAAACTGGTCACGCTGAGTCTTTCCTTCCTTTTTTATCGACTTGATGGCCTTTTCAAGCCTCTGTGCATCTCTTCCCGCCATATACACAATGAAACCATGAAGATATAAATTGAGAACCGTGTGATAGCCGATACCAGAGTTACCGCCCGTAATAAGACATACGCGGCGGTCAACCCGAGGGTTGTAGTACGGCAACATTTCCGCTGTAAATGTCATTCCAATTATTAGAAGGAACAAGATATCTCTATTGGGGTAAAAAATCCTCAGTAGCTCAGCAATTCTATTCAAATTTATTCATCTTAAAATCTAAACTATACACCGTTCAATTACAAGTTCTTGATCAAGACAGCAGGTTGACCAGGGACGGCATTTTCAATCGACTTGACCTTTTGTGGGATTTCAACCTCGGTACCGTCGGTGTTTTCACCGGTGGCAACACCATTTTCGAATAAGACAATTTCAACTTCAGTGACATTGCATGAAGCTGGGGCCTTCTTCAGAACATCCCTGGATTGCTTGACAACATCCAATTCATCGAAGATCAGCTCTCTGTTGAAAACCTTTTCAGCACCTTCAATAGCCAATTGCTTCTTGAT
Organism: Saturnispora kantuleensis; assembly: GCA_030557035.1. Taxonomy (NCBI): domain Eukaryota; kingdom Fungi; phylum Ascomycota; class Pichiomycetes; order Pichiales; family Pichiaceae; genus Saturnispora; species Saturnispora kantuleensis. The sequence goes on along the minus strand of JAKTVD010000012.1, from coordinate 268,044 downwards.
TTCACTGATGAAAGGCATGGCTCTCTTCATCTCCTTACCGTCAACGTGCTTCTTCAATTCAGCATTGTCGTTCAATTTCCCTTCATCATACAACTTCTTGGCAACATCAACAAACTTTTGTTGCCACTCTGGGAAGGACTTCGAAACGTAAACGACCAACTTGGAAGCGGTATCCTTATCCAAATCGGTGGCCTTGCCACCCTTCTTCTTCTTCAAAGCCTGACCCTCAGATTCTCTAATGGTTCTTTGCAAATCTCTGATGTAAGCCAATGCGGCGGTCCATTCCAAGGAACTTTGGACAGTCTTTGGCCATTGAGCTTTGTGGATGGAGTCCTTACCCAAGATTTCTCTGTAGACGAAATCAGAGAAGTGAGGAGTAAATGGAGAAATGATGATGACTTGAGTTTCAATGAACTTCAAGACTAAATTCTTGTGCATACCAACACCGGAGGAGGTAGTGACATCTCTGTAGAAATCTCTAGAGTATTGGTAATCGAACAAGGCAGATTTCAATGCAGCCTTGTAATAGGTGGCATCATAATGCTTGTAAGCTTCATCAATCAAGGTGTTCATCTCGTTATCGAAGGCCTTATCGAAAAAGTTGTATTCACCCTCTCTCAAATCGGTACACTTGACCATTTCATCAGCCCATTCCCTCAGATTGTATAATCTCAAAATGGCGGCGTTGGCGTTGGTTTCATCAAAGTTTGCATCTTCGACAGAATCACCAGAATCGGCAAAGGCGATTCTGGTAGCATCAGCACCAAACTTTTCAACCAATTGGATCAAGGTTCTGAAGTTACCAGTAGACTTGGACATCTTGGCATTGTTCAACATCAAGTGACCATTACATCTGATACCCTTTGGCCAGAATTGCTTGGAGAACAGGGCAGTATGACAGTAAATGTAGAAAGTCAAATGGTTTGGAATCAAATCCTTACCGGAGATTGATTCTTCCATTGGGTAGAAGTATTCAAATTCTCTTCTCATCAATTCCAACTTGGATGCTTCAATTGGCAATCCTTCAGTGGATTGGGCTCTACAGAAGATGTAATCAAAGACTTCATCAGTCATTTGATCAGCAGTAATACCCAATGGACCGATTTCCTTACCATAGAAATCACTGTGCAGGAGGTGACAGATGGTGTAAAAGGATTGATAGACGGTAGAATCAGAAAGAGATTCAACAAGGTACTTTTCATCCCATGGGATCTTAGTACCCAGACCGTAAGTTCTTGACAAAGCCCAGTTCTTCAACCAATCAAGAACACCCTCAAAAGCGTTCTTGGTTTCGTGATGGAAACATTGCATTTGTTCAAGACATTCTAAAGCTTGAGATTTCCAGTTTTCTTCACCGTAATCCAAGTACCATTGATCTTCAAGGGAAACAATACATGAATCACCTGATCTAGACATGACGACGGATTCTGGTTCGTTGTAAACGATGGCCTTACCAGCAGCAACCAAATCGGCCTTAACCTTTGGCTTGGCGGTCTCAACAGATTCACCCGCGTATTTACCAATGATCATGGTACCGTTATAGAAACCTTCCTTGTAAGCCAATTCCTTAGCGTTGGCCAATTGAACGGAATCCTTTGGAGAGTTGATCTTAAGATCATTGACAAGGAATTCTGCACACTTTTCACCGTACTTTTCAGTCTTGACGATTGGAACAGGTTCTTCAATGACCCAATCCTTTTCGATCATGTAATATTCAGGTTTGTTGAAGAGATCTCTGGTGGTGACAAAATCATCAGGGGAATCGGATGGGACACAAGTGACCACACCAGTACCCTTAGTTTCCAGGATGGTTTCCATTGGCAAAACTCTCAAAGTTTCATGAACGGCCAATGGAGCGTGGATCTTAGAACCCACCAACAGGGAACCGTTAATGGTGGCAACGGAAGCGTAATCACCTCTCTTTGGAGTGAGCTCTTGGTAGGACATGTTCTTGAATGCTCTTTCGGTACACACAAAGTAGTCACCATTGCCCGCATCGAAGACACCATAGTTGATCTTTGGCGAAACGAAACAACATGTTTGACCGTACATTGTTTCTGGTCTCAAGGTGGCAGCGACCAAGTAGACGTTCTTACCTTCCAAGTCAAAAGATTGTGATTTGAATTCATCCAAGGCGGATTGGTTGAGTTCGGTGATCTTGATCTTGATACCGGTGTATTCTTGAGGCAAAACACCTTCACCGGATTGTCTATCGTGGTCCATACAAGGTTGACCATCCTTGACAGAGTAGATGGTGAAACGCTTACCGAACTTGATCTTACCGAGCTCTTTCAATCTGTTCATTTGCCAACGGATGAAGGCATCATAGTAAGGGTTCATGTCGGTTGTGATCATCGATCTTCTCCAATCCACAGAACCACCAAATGCTTCAACGTGGGATTTAACCAGAGGTGGGAAGAATTCTAACCAATAGTATGGATCAGCAAACTTCTTGATGTCTTCAACTGGAATACCCAATTGAAGCATGATTTCAAATTGGAATTTGGCTCTACCGGTTTTCTGAGCAACCTTTGATTTTTTAGCCTTGAACTTTGTTGGGTCAACCTTTGCCTCCTTTATTACCTTCACTTCTTCTGGTGCCTCATCAGTTTCCTTTGGAGCCTTAGCGAAGTCATTACCAAACAATTCCAGTTCTCTCTTCAGCTTATCAGCCGCAGCCAAGATAGGCATACCGGTACAGTGGAACCCTAATGGGTACAATGCTCTCTTACCTCTTAATCTTTCAAAACCGGTAGCAAACTCTGCCTTGGAGTAGGTAAAGGCGTGACCAGCATGCAAAACACCGTTCATATATGGGTAAGCCATTGATCCCATGTACTTTGGATACGCCAAGTGTAAATCTTCCAATGGAGTGCCATATGCAACTTCTTCCTTAGTTGGAGCGTTAACCTCATGGGGTTTTTCCTCATTCCAAATAGATTGGTATTTCTTTTCGATGGCAACAAGAGTGTCTCTTCTACTGGTATTTTCCATCTCTGATGTACAAAGAAGAGGTTTATGACTGATTCACCACCAACTTTTCACGGAATGGAAAATTTTCAGAGGATGGTCACGTGAGAATTATGTAATACTGCCATATGGGCTTCGTGTCAATAACGGTCTCGATGATAGGCTCAGCAAAGATCATCAAGGTATGGGTGAAGGTCATTTGGGGTCCCACAAAGGCGACTTGAGGTAATTAGGTATTGAGAACACTGATACCATGGATCATATGTGACGGATGGTTGTAACAGGTAGGACACGGTCGGGGTTGTTTTCTTAAGGTCCCATTTGTAGTGAGTGGATGGTAATCATACCGGTGATTGAACAAATTGGATTGAGTGGTGTAGTATGAAGACAATAAGGAAATAAGCCCACTTGACTGATAATATGTGGAAAATGAACGCCTCTTAAATCATTCGGTTTAAACATACGTGGGAAAGCAACAAAGCTGTTGCTGTTATCCCTTAGGAGTTGTGCATTCCATGTTGCAAGTATATTTTTTGACCATCTTATGACTGAAGAATGGAATTTTTGAGCGTCTAATGAAATTTATTAGTCAAGCAATTATTTCAGTTGTAGTAGGGATAATTCACCAAAATTGTAAGAAAATTGGGAAATATTGTGTTTGTGACCCTTCAATCTTAGAGGGAAGTCACAAGCCTCATTCATGAACATGATGCAAATCGTTTCCTTTGTTTTCTGAGCAATGTTGAGAAAAGGTGGGTATTGCGGCATAGTTTTTCATCCAAACGATGTTCTGCTATGACACCTGTAGCAACATAATTAACACCTCAATAGGGAAGAAGATCGAAGATCATCTTCAGTAAATCATTGAATATTCCATGTCAATATTTCTATCAGCCGAGACATCTTTTTGATTTTCTAATTCACTTACAGGTACATCGCATTCAACAGTTGGATTTCCCCCTATCCTGTCAATAAAACTAAGGTGTTTTTACTAAAGTGGATTTGTCTTTTATTGAAATAAAAGTATGATCTTGCAAAAATATGATACCTCCTGGCTGCATCAACATGATGTACATACATACTGTTTCTTGTTTACAGGGGAGCTAATGGATAAGACGTAAGAAGCGGTACCTTTGAAAATTATGAAATTAATTAGCTAAGGTCCATCCTCATGGCTAAATAAGATACATGGGCACATTTTATAAGAAAAGGTCTGCTTTTCCAAGGGGGATTATTTTCTAAATAACTACCCATAAAGCTATTCCGGTTCTTATCTGATTTATTCCCTTGCAAAGGGAGTTTTCAGAATGGGGTTACTCAGCTTCAAAATCTCCATCATCACTCTATTTGTAATAAAATGGTCAATACGAAGATCTTATCAAAGGTGAAATTTTATCTGTTTCCAATCTTGATTCCTTAGCCAATTCAGTGGATTCTGATGATTCAAATCTATCAACCTCTCTTCTAGCAGCACGAGAATTCTTTGAAACGCCTCTTTTTACCATTGATAGGATAACTGAAAACAGCTCATTTTAGATGCAAAATCGATCGAAAACGGCCAACCAGACAGGTAAGGTTTTGATCACCCACCCATGGGATATCCCCTGTGCGTTTCCGGACGATAAAGATGGATTTAAGGAATTCACCATTTTTTACCCATTGTGTCAGTATTTCATCGAATCACCGATGTTCAACACATGTAGCTGGATTACAATTAAACTCTTCTTTGGTTTTTTATGTTACCACACATGAATCAATGGGTAAATTTGTCCATTCAAGTTGTGAAAAGAAAATATCGATGTTGTGATATAGTACATAAAATCTAAACCACAGTTGTGAAGATTTCAGTAGAAGATTTTTTTTGTGCTTACATATATGTAGATTAACAATTAAAATGAAGAAAATTATAAAGATCTTTGAAAGTGTGCAACAATGAATATTAGGTGAAGAAGAGATTAAAATGAAGCTCATCTTCAATAAATATACCTAGGAGCATTGGCACTCTGAATTAAAAGGGATAAATCAAGCAAGAGAATTCATTGGGTTGGTAAACGCGACGCAAGCAATTTTGAGGTAAAACTTGAGCTGGATGAGCTGAAGTCAGGCCATCAATTAACTAGTCATCCGTCAATTATAAATATCAAATCAGTTTAGCCCCTACAAAGATTGCCATTCATTGTAAGCAGACAAGTCTGGGCCATTTTTTGGGATTCTGAAACAATATTTCGAGAGTACCTTTTGTAAGACTGACCGGAGGGAGGCCCAGGGCAACATTTTAAATTCCCTTCTACGTGCAATGGGAGGGGAGTATTTGTATCTCATAATGCGCTCCAGAAATTGCTTCTTTAATGCCCTATTTGTAGTGAATGGATGATAATCGATTGTGTCATTTAACATTTCTGTCCTGAGGGTGAAGTTGGATTGAAAGCCCCTCATATAAGATCTTATTCGACCCCTATGAATTTTAGTTAGACGAGCGGGTAACCTCTCTTTGCAGCATATAATGAATTCAATAACTTTTAGCATATCAATACTGGAGATGTAATATTGTCTCGTAAGATCTTTTGGTTCAAAAAGAAATCTATCATCCATTTCATTGTATCCACTTTTAGAGTAATCCAAGAGGCAAGACACATCGATGTAAGGATTTCCATCAATGGTGATTCCTTCCCTTTTACTGCCAGTGGATGGGGGGACCACAGTACAGAAAATATATAGGTTGGACCCTGTCCAAATTCTTTCAAACCGGACAATTTTTCTGAAGTTGAGTTCTTCTTCCAGTAACCAATTGGAGTGACAAATATTGGAGACACTGGCACCATGAATATGGAAATCACACGTGACATATTCACTGTCTGGGACATTCTGTTCCTCCTCTAGTCGAAAGCATCTAACTAGCGGTTGTGATGTTACGGCATTATCAACTTTAACGAGAATGTCTTCAATATTTGCGCCATCCAACTCAGGAAGGTCTTTCTCAGAGTCAGAGGATGGAGGAAAACATGCTGATGGTGGGGGAAAATTACTAGACATAAGTGGTGTAATTCAACAATTCAATATTTAAACCTTAGCAGGAGTGCGATTGAGCCGGGAAATGGCCCCTATTTAAATACCGCGACCGCAAATGGGTTATTCTGAATTATTTTAGGAAAAAATGTAGGCAAGGTTAAGGAGCATATGTACATCTTATTGCCGTGTTTCTGATAGGTAGTGAGATATGGGAAAAATTGTAACAAAGGAATTATTTTTGACCAATTGCTATTAATCCATCTTAATAGTGTTAGTACATCCCCAATGGCAATCTATTGGAAGAGACAGAGTTTAATCATCAATCATGCATGGCGTCTTTTACCGGCTAACATATTTTTCGGCCGTAAAATGCGGGGAACCCGCTTATGCTTCCTTGTTGATGAGTGTGACCTCAATTGGTAGATGTCTATTCTTTTTCCAAGCCCCAGATGGATACACGTATGTGTGGTGAAAGGAGAAAAAGAGGCATTGATATCGTTTTGATATGCTGTTAGTGTTTGATTCTGTAATGCAAATATTGTTATTTTTGTAAGGAGGCGCTACACTTCATCACGCAACAATTTAAGTTTCCATGCATATATACATGCGGATCGTTATCTCCTGGCGTTTTGAGCAACTGCATATAGTGATCACGTTAAGCCCGAAAGCCACATTTCCTGGCAATCATCTCACATCTAAGCCCGTGACCGTTGTATGCGTTTGTGTAAGGAATATTCCAAGTGATTTATTTGAGGGAAACTAAGGTTTTTAATTGGTATCTTAGGAATTTTAAGTGTTCAATCTGCACGCTGGGACGCAGGTATCAACCCCATAACCTCAATACCATTCTCTTTGCAGAAAACAAGTTATGCTCATTAATCAAACATTAATAAAAGCCCTGTCTAAATCAAATTTGAATTGGCACGCAATCTTGAATTGTTGGGAAGTTTTTGCCGCCTTGCATACATCTTCAGCCTCATTTTTTACTGAGGTAGGGTTCACTTCTTTCGTTAACGCCAAATCAAACCCTACCAGACCATTACACTCAAAACAGTTGAACTGAATTAATGTTACATAGTAATGTTATATTACTCACTTTGAAATGCGCCACCATTAGTCACTCAAAGCTGAAGTTACGTAATCACAGCATATACTTTTTTCCTCACTTACGTAAGCGTCACTTCCTCACTTCCCTTCCCCCTCACTTATCACTCTATTCTTTATAGAAGAGATGGATTTTTATTTAGACACAACGTTAGCAATCACTCATTCGTTGGAACGGAACAAGCCTCTATTGGTTTTGATTGATAGCGGTGAAGGGGATGTCATGGTATGGTTTGATGCTAACTTTGCGGGCAGAAACTTGGAATCAGCCGTTGTTCCGTTAAAGATTACATTCGAAAGCCAAGATTACAGAAATTTAGCACAGTTTACACCCAATATTAGCCAAATAGGCAAGATGGGTGTCTTGGTACTTTTTTCAGGCAAAGTACTTGCTCAGATTGGGTCAAATGGTACACAATTGGAAATTCAATCCCTTATATCCGAATTGATAGGGATGATGCCACCACCACAAATTCCGGAAGAGGATAGCCCAGAAGAGCAAAAGCCCAACCAGAAACCAACCAAGACGGTGATATCAAAGCTAATTAAGGAGGAGAAGAAGAGGCCAGAGATCAAATCTAAGCCTTCATCTTACTTGATTCAAATTAAATTGTTGAATGGTTCGACAGTACGTCAACAGTTTAAACCGGAAGATAAATTGCACATGGTGAGGTCATTTGTTTTGAACAGTAACCCGGAATATAACAATTACCAATTCTACTTCTTCAAGCCAATTGAAAGATTGACATTGGGGGAATCGGATGAATTGAAATCGGTTAATGATTTGGATTTGAACATGTCAACATTGATTATAAAATTGCTGGACCCACAAGAAATACCCATTAATATGGAATCATCAAACCCATTCAAGTGGATGAAAACCACTTGGGATTCACTTTGGCAGCATCATAAAAATGTCAACAATCAAGACAATGATACAGAAACCATTGAGGAGGAAGAATCCGATTCAGAATCATTTTATTCTGCCATCACACCCTCTTTGAGACCAAATTTGAGCTCGTTTTCTCTATATGGCTCACAGGGACTTATATCAAATCAAAGTTTGAAGAATGTGACACAGAGGGAAGAAGGTGAAACTTCATCCACGATGAAGAAAGAGGAAAAGGACTCCAGGGATGTGGGAAACGGAAATAACATCACTTTGCAAAGATTGTCACCTTGAATCAAATATTATCATCACTTGGTAAAGATTATCTCTTTACATTAAATACCTGTTTAGATATCTATAAATCTAATATATCATATGGAATGCAAAAGCTATTAAAAAACATACGCAGAATAAAAATCAACAATTTATTATAGATTAGAAAAAGAACTTGCTAACAATTGTAAAATTCATGTCAAACCACTTCAACAAGATTAGATTCACCCCCATTCCCGCGCACACCTTTTTTAATTGGTATTGGTATTGGTATTGAAAGCCATTGGATCGGTGAACTCATCGAATATCAACGAATAAATATCGGTTAAAACCTCACCACCGGAATTGCTCAGGTTCACCGATCCAGTACTTGTTGGGGGCGGTGTATCCAGTTGGTTAAAATCAAGAGGACTCTCCACACCACCTGGCAAAAATGACGGAGAGGAGTCCTTCAGCTCAGGCAACGTCATCGAAGAGCCCTTTTGAGATTTTATATTGAAATTGTCCAAATCGTTCATTATTGAACTCAAATTCGACTCACTCAGGGTCATAGCGACAGGTTTTGAACTGAAAGTTTCTAACGTACCTGTAAAATCACTGATGTTGGTGTTGAAGAATGGATCGACACTTGAGGCACTAGAAGTGGAGTTGGAATTCTTCAATAATATTGAAGTCAATGAATCCTCCCTCTTTATATCTTGATTGGACGATGATCTTGAGGTGTGACTGAATAGAGAGTCATAATGGATTTTCTTTACAGGATTTGAATCCTGTTTTGCTAGATTTGAGGATGAAGATCTTTTTTTAACAGGATCTGTATCTGAAATCGATGTTAAGTTGTTTGAAGAGGACCTCTTCTTGGCCAAAGATGGCTCCAATTCGGGTTTATAATTGAAGGAACCCATCTGCAAGTCGCTCTCACTAACAACAGCATTATGTCTCTTTAAAATTGCATCCACCATTTTGATCAATCTCAAACAGGTTGGGTTTCCCTTGCTCAAAATCATCAACGATTTCTTACCCCTGAGAATATCATCCCACCACTCATTCGAATGTTTCGAAGTTGGATTTGAACATATACAGGCCAGAGGAATAAGCAGAGCTTGGAAAAGGAAATATGTGGTGTACCAAATCCCTAAGGCAGACCTCCCCTTACCGCTGAGTCCATTTTGCAAATAGTCCAAAATCGATTTGATAGTATCACTAGCAGCTTGAAGACAGTATCTTCTTGCATTTTTAGACTTCTCACTCAACGTGGCCTTCTTTTCTTCCTCTGAAGCGTTTGATGTAAAAATCCCCTGCGCGATTAGGACGATCTTTTGCCAAATGAATGGCCGGAAGATTAAGATTTGCAAATTCTCCAATCGCCAAAGCAATCTACACCTTGCCAAGGCGAACCATTCTGGGATGACGTCGAAGTATTTTGAAACATCCTGGGTTCTGAAATATTCTGGCAGTTCCTTCCGAAAATCGTCCAATTTATGGTTTAAATCCCAGCATTCCAACAAGGTTGGCGGTGTCTTGGAGATGATTCTTGTGCAGAATGAGTCTGTTAGGATTGTCAATTTGATTTGGGTGATCATTGCCGAGTAAATCGTTGGTTCGTCGCTTTCAGGGATGATACCTGTTTCGCTGTATTCTCTTAAAAAGATTTCATCCTCCAATAAGACGTCTAATTGGGCATCGGAGATGTTTGTTGGGATTCTCACGTCGACGGAATCGTAAGGAGGCAGATGGGAAGGTCTACCAAAGGTGATCGCAGCTCCGGAGTCGAACATGTACAAACACCACCATACCCTTCTTTTCACCTCTGCGTCGACGATAAAGTCCTTGATTTCCTGGAGAGTGGAATTTGGCTTTAAACAGATGTCCTTGTGGATACCCAAGGAGATGGCCATGGAGATGGCCAACCCGAGGTAATTCCAGCCTGTATTTGGTTTATTTCTCTTTTGGACGTAATTTGACAACAAAATTATTGCGGTCAACAGCTCGATGTTACCTGATTCGAAGACGTTGGAATCGTTCTTCAGAAGCTCATCCTTGGCCTTATTATAGTAATAGAGGTCATAATTTGTGGATTCTCCATATATGCTCCAACATCCCAAAGCCAAAATCGAGTAGTAAAGAGGACCCTTCAATTCTAAGTTGTTCATAAACTTTGGTTTATTAACCAAAGGATAAGATGTATGGTAATAGGTGAAGAAGGAATCAATAAATCTCATTTGAACCTTTGGTTCGTCCAAAAATTTGACATTAAACCCGCTAAATCCATCCATCGCTTTTGCTGGATTCAACTTCACTTCATCGCCCTTGATCAACCGTAAAACCGTGGAACTGGATCCCGGCCCCAAGAACCCGGCATTGGACCCCGTGTGGGCGCCCATGCCCTCGAGTGAGGGGTCGGTATCCCCGTCCTCGGTCCAGTCAAACACAACTCTGCTGTGTTTCGGGTTAGAAAGATACATATCCGGCAACTTGGGACCCTCTTCATGGGGCTTTGACTCGGTCTTGTCGGAGTCCAAATCGTCCAAAAGTTCGTCCACGGTCTTATCTGGGGCCACCCTTTTGAGGACCTCCTGCATCTTTGCCAACTTGTCCTCCACCTCTGTCAAATAGGCCCGAGTTAAAGGACTTCTCACAGCCTTGGGTGAATAGATACAGTCCCATCCATGGGCCACACACTTGGTACATTTTGGTACCTCCTTACTGCACTTTAGCTTTCTCTTCCTGCAGCTGTCGCAAGACTGCACTGGTTGCATAGTCATTGGACCAAGAGAAACAAGTGTTCTCTTAATGAATGAGATATTGAATAACGCGATGGGTAGTGATGCGGCCCCTCTTCCGCGGAAAAACCACCCCACTTGTCTCGGATAAACTTTAAAACACGCTCAGCAAAGCAGAGAAACGAACAAAAATTGGTCAGCAAAGGCAAAGCGGCGGTATAGCGCAATGCAGAAGCAAGGTCTCAAAAGGGGTTCATTTAAGGTAGTTTACGAGAAGCTTGCGGGGGTTTCTGGGGTTTCTGGGGTTGATGGTGGGTGTGCGATTAGTAGATGACCAATTTTTTGGCCAGATTGACATGTAAACAACGTCAACAGAGCCGTCGTAGTGATTAGTGGAAAGTCGAGGGGTTAAGTAAGGGAAATGTGACGTCATTGTAGGACTTAGCGGACCCTCAGGTGACAGGAGAAATCGGATGATCTACGCTCCAAACTACTCCGATGCCTCGTGTCAAAGCCGTTCAACTGATATTATTTAAGGTACAATGGAATATCGACACCTTCCAGGCCGACTGAAGGGTTTGGAGAGGTTTAGGGGGTACTGGGGGCGATATGAGGGAGGGAGGGTTGAGTAGAGCACTCGGGAGGTCTTGGTCGATTTCGGTCGATGTCCCGACTTCACCGGGATACATTGTTTAGAGTATCATCTCCGATATCGTATGTCTTGTTGATTTGGCGAGTTAGAGCGGGATTAAGGGAAAGAACCCAAGCGGACGCATGTTGGGGAGTGAAATGCAAGGGAAAGAGGCAGGTGTTGGGGCAGGAGGAGGGTGACCACTCCAAGATGGTTGTTGATGACAAAGCCGAATGTGGCGGGGAGAGTGGCTAGCTGCTACCGCCATTTGGACCCACAACTGCCGAGAAGTTACCGAAAGACAGCCTTTGAACCAAAAACGGATCGCTGGTCGATCGATCTGTGAGCTGCACACCATATATAATCCACACTTCACCGTCTATCTCCTGGCGCAGAAAACGGGGCCGCCTGTTCTTACTGACCAATAGCCGACCAGTCAATGGTGACTATACTGCATACCTCCAGGAGGATCAAACCGTTACCGCTCTGGCCGGAACAACCTCCACAAATCTGTTTCTCACATCAATCGCCGTAAACAATTCCCCTCAGACCTCTTGTAAGTCGCCACAATGACCCGTAAACAATGGCCCCATTCATCCTTGACTCCGCCAGTCACACACACACATCAGCTTCATTGATATCGCACCTTCACCACCTGTAAAACACTCTCCACCTCTTCATCTCTCGTGTCGTTTCTGAACAGACTCAAGAGATAGCTCATAGCTCCAAGCAATTGCATCCATTTCCCCTGCTTGTTTCTCACAAGACCCAGATTCAAACACACATCAACCAAGTAACTCAAGCTGTCCCAAAGACACTTGGCCCTTTCCTGAACCACCACCGTAGACCATTGAACAAGTTGCGGCTCCATTTCTTTGCGAATTGCCAGCGCATATCTCTTCAAAAGCCCCCACTCCTTCTTGATCATCGTCAGCAAACGGCCAAGCATGACGTATCTGCTCACACTTCTCCGTAGCTGGAGAAGGGAGTACATCAGATAGAGCTTGTTGATCTGGCGGATCCCCCAATGGGCCCATTTGAGCGGTTTCCACAGGAAAACCCCTGGAAAAAAGGCTTGTAAGGTCAGAAGGTTCTCCATAGAGAATACAACCTGCTCCAAAGTCTCCAAAGTCCTGTGTTCCAATCGTTCTAAAGCATTTTCCGGAACCCTACGCCATTCCGCTTGTTTTGGGGTCTCCAATCGAGCTTGCGGCTCGCAAGAAATGGGTTCCATCCCCATTTTCTTCAAATAATCACTTTCAATCGAAATCTCGACAGGATTCCCATTCAATGCCATTGTAAATACACCGCTTGTGGTTCTATACGGGATAAAGTCTGCCATTTTTAGGCTCGTGCGCACCAGACCGTATAAATATCGCCCAGCGCCCACCCCAATTTTTTAACGCCTCCGCCCTTCACAGCTTCTTTACGGTAAAATGAGTAGTAGAATCGAAGAATTTAAACGTATTTTTAAAGAGTTGAACTCCGTCAAACCACCGGGAGTGTCGGGGTCAAGAATTAAGACTTTAAAAGAGATATTTCTAAATAATTTGGACCTGGGGGAAGAGTTGACTCCCATCATGATTGATTCCTGTAAGTGTACAATTAAATCAAACAAGTTGGGCGCAATGTATGTCCTAGATGCGATCATCAGAGGGTTGGCCGATTCCCACCCGGCCAGTGAGACTACAAAGGCGACACTGGGTGCCGTGGAGGGCGAGATCGAGAGCTTGATCAGCGACTCCCTAGCGGGGGCCACTGATGACGTGAGGGATAAAATTGGTAAATTAGTGGACATTTGGAGCCAATGTAATACGTTCGATCCAAAGGTGATTAAAAATATCAAGGATACCCATTTCAAATCCTTCACCCCACCAGGTTCCCCTCCATCTAAAAGTGTCGAACCAAAGAGGGACACCAGTGCTGTATTGAGTGCTTTGGCCAACTTGGCCTCCAAGAAGTCTCCCACCCCGGCCCCTGCCACTGCCACTGCCACCACGACCACTGTTGCCTCGTCAAATCCCAATGCCATATTCCAACTGCTTCAAACAATCAACAACAAGTCCGGGGATGCTCAGAAGGACTCTTCAAGGGACAGAGATAGAGACAGAAGATCCCGAGGTAGGGATGACCACCATGCGAGAGATAGATCCCCACACCGCAATGAACGTAACTCGAACCAGTCACAATCCCAAGGCCAACCACAGCCAACCCATGTTGAGGGCGAACAAAACGTGCCATCCAACCCCCACTTCAGACCAAAAAGACCGTACGTTGACAACGAGATTCCTTCCGGCTCAATTGGGGTCTTGAGTAGAACGATCTTCATTGGGGGTGTTCCTCCATCGATGTCCGAGAGAGAGTTGACCACAACTCTCAGACCCTATGCGGAAGTTCAGAGTGTAATTCTGAACAACGAAAGAAAGCATGCATTTGTCAAGGTGTACTCGAGAGCCGAGGCTGAGCAGGTAATCCAGGCTCTCTCCAACAACCATCCAAGTGGCTTGAGAGCCCGCTGGGGGGTTGGGTTTGGGCCAAGAGATTGCTGCAATTACCAGACGGGTATTTCCACAATTCCATTGCATAGATTGACTGACGCGGACAACAAATGGCTCACCTCGGCCCAGTGGGGTGGATCCACGCCCGAATTCCCTGTCCAATCGGGGTTGTTTGTTGAAGAACCCGATATTGAGGTTGGGTCCGGTGTCAGCTCCAAGTCCATCTCGAGAAGAATGCCTACAAACTCCAACCCACACGGTCCCAAGTCTGACACCTCGCAGCAACACCACAATCAACATCACCATGGCGCTGGTCAACAATATGGTCAATACCAACAATCTCCAATGCCGCCCCAACAACAGCCATACTATCAGCAACCTCAGTACGGCCAACCAGTTCCAGCCCCAACTGGCTACTATCCTTCACCACAGCAACAGCAACAGGCTCCTCCAATGGGAACTATGCCACCAATGGCCGGTGGCATGAACCAGGCTCAGATGATGGCCATGATGTCCCAAATGATGCAACAACAACAACACCAGGGTGGATCCGGTGGTGTGGATATGGCCCAGATGTTTCAAACCATGGCTAATATGATGCAACAACAGCAGCAGCAACAGCCTCCACATTGAGGCCACGACGAAAAAGCAGGCAAACAAACAAAGCTGGAGAGCTCATGAACCTGCTAATAGGGAGATCTCCATGGTGATGGTTTGTGTGCATTTCTCTTATCATCAAGCGGGTCTTTGCCACCTGTTCTCCTGGATCTTGGGTTTACTTCGATGTTCACTATGAGCAGGCTGGATTTATCTCTTTCCGTTCACTCTGATTCCAAATCGACGCGCTAAAAACCCCACCTCTATGGTCTCCCGGCTTTATAAACTTTGTATATGGTCCGCCACTTAGTACCAATTCACCTCTCTTCAATTCCGTCATGAGCATTTCAGTTTTTTTGTCCACGCCGTCTTCTTAACCGAATGAATAAGAGTCTGCTGGGGTTTGATGCGTTTGCAAAAACGACAGACGATCGTCGTATCAGGACATCCATGGGTGGAGTGATCACTCTGGCATGCAGTTTGGTTGTTGCCCTGCTTCTATGGTTTGAATGGGGCCAATACAATTCCATAGTGCTGAGACCGGAATTGGTGGTGAATAGATCGCCTGATTTGTTGGATATAAACATGGACATCATTTTTCATGACATTCCTTGCGATTTGCTATCGATGGATATTATGGATCTCACTGGCGACGCCAAGTTGGACGTTCTAAAGCAAGAAATGATCAAAAAGAGGCTCGACCGTGAAGGTAATGAAATCTCTGACGGGGAGGGATTACAGGTGGCCCAAGTGGAATCTTTGAAAGGAGTGGATGCCAATGGTCAATGTGGGTCTTGTTACGCCACGTTATCCCAGGAGGGAAACGAAGAAAAGCCAAATGAAGAAAAAGTATGTTGCAACACGTGTTCAAGTGTGAGATATGCATACAGTTTGGTTGGTTGGAAGTTTGAAGACGGTAAGGGAATCAAGCAATGTGAGGACGAGGGGTATGTGATGAAGATCAACTCTAGATTGAACGAGGGCTGCAGAGTCATCGGTACCACGCAAATCAACAGAATAGGCGGAAACATTCACTTTGCTCCAGGTCTTCCAATGTTCAATAACGAAAAACACATGCATGATTTGAGCTTGTTTACCAGGGAGACGGACAAGTTTGACTTCAAGCACACAATCAATCACTTTTCGTTTGGTCAAGACTCGCACGAATTGGAGGCGAAATTCGAGTCAGACTCTCATGATCATAGAACCTCCCACACCTTGGACAAGACGGTGAAACAGACGGGCGATAAGTGGACCATTTTCTCATATTTTTTGAAGGTGGTCAACACCCGTTTTGAGTACATCGATGGGGATGTGATTGAAACAAACGAGTTTTCTGCCACCCAGCACCAAAGACCTATCCATGGTGGCAGGGACCAGGACCATCCTAACACTTTCCACGGCAGAGGAGGTTTGCCGGGTGTTTTCTTTTACTTTGACATCAGTCCCTTGAAAATCATCAATCGAGAGGTTTATAAAAAGTCGTTCGGTGGGTTTGTCTTGTCCTTTTTGAGTGCCGTTGCTGGTGTGCTTTCTGTGGGCGCCATTTTGGACAGAGTCGCCTTTTCTGCAAGAAAGTTTCTCAAGGAGAAGAAGTCGATTTGAGAGGACGCCAAGCGAATGAATGTGTGCCAAGTTAGTAAGTTATAGAGTCTGTAACAAAACCAGTCAGTTAGACAAAATGTGAGCGGTACACAATAGCGAAGCAAGAGACCTACAGGCTCAGGGTCCCGGAACCTCAGGGGTTTAGAAGTCCAGAAGCTCAGAGGTCCAAAAGCCCGACAAGTTGAAGATTAACATGAGCACATGAGCACGTAGAACACGCCTACCCCTTCGCGTACGGACACGAAACCCGTTAAAATTCTTCTTTAAAGAGCAACACAAGCCTGTTGTTTTCGGCGTTTGGGGCGTGAGAAGGCGGATATCCAAGCAAACGATATGTCTTTCATTCAGCAGGCTAGACCAAGCTCAATGCCGATGCGAGTGGCTTCAAGCGCATCGATTTTCACTAATAAACAGCCATTCCACGAGGAGAGTCTCTACTATGTCTGTCTCCAATTGATGACGAGGTTGACAAGAGTCCCGCACATGATGCCCTACATAGAGCTTGCAAATGCCCAAGCGGAGGATTTGGCTCAGGAACAGGCAGATATCATACAGGAAAAGAGATACAGTGAAGAGGGAATGCTGGATATTCCGGGCCACTGGGGGGAAGCGGTGAAGACGTTTGCAAGCGGTGTGCTTCCCCAGGAAGTGGCACATGATCCGGTGACAGCCCTCTCGAATTTGTTCAAACTGGGAGCACCGCTGTGCCTGATATTCAATGCACTCTCTCCCAGCAACGCACTGGAGGTTGTGTCGTCAGATGACATGAAGGTGTGCAAGATGTCAATTTACAAGTTTCTGCTGGCGTGCAAACAGACGTTAAACATCAGGGACGATGAACTGTTTCCGGTCACGATGGTGTTTTCGAACGATACCCGCCATCTGCTCAGGGTGATACGATCGGTCCAGTTTGTGCTCAACTTGGACCCCAGCTACGACGGCGTTACGGTGAAGGATCAGTTACTGGCCAACGATAGGCTGAAATCAAAGGTGGTGAGGGAATTGGTGGAAACAGAACGCAAGTATGTTCAGGATTTGGAAACTTTGCTCAACTATAGACAGGACCTCTCCAACACGGAGTGGTTCACGAGCGAGCACATGAACCTTTTGTTTCCGAACTTGGTGGAAATAATCGACTTCCAGAGGCGGTTCCTGGTGGGTTTGGAGTGCCAGGTGAGCGCCCCCCTACGGGATCAGCGGATCGGGTCGATTTTCATCCATGCCGGGGTCAACGGGTTCAAGATCTACGAATCGTGGGCACTATTACAGTCTGCCGCGGCGGAATTCATCACCCGGGAGGCGGCCCGGTTGGAGCGGTCTTCTCAGGTGATCAAGGACCCCTACGAGCTACAGAACTTCTTCCTCATTAAGCCGATCCAGCGGCTGACAAAGTATCCCCTCTTATTGCGACAGCTACTCAAGGAGGTGGATAGGGGGTTTCCATTTTACGAGGAGCTGGTACATGCTGAGACAATAACAAAGGAGGTGGCCATGGGCATCAATGAGACTCAACGGAGAGCAGAAAATGTTAAGTATCTTGATGAGTTGAAGAACACCGTGGTTGATTGGAAGGGATATAACACCCAAAACGTGGGCAATCTGCTCTACTTCAACGTGGTCACGGTCAAGGATTTACTAACGGACGGCCACTCCAACGAGAAGGAGGTCCATTGCTACCTTTTTGAAAAGGTGATCTACTTCTTCAAAGAGCTTTCTGCTAGAAGCAAGCTTTTAACACGGAAACCCACCGGTGGGGGGACCATGGGGCTGCAGTTGGTTCTCAGCGGAATCGTGTACATCAACAAGATCACGCGATGTTCGATATCCGACTCCTCCCTCTATTTCAACAACCAACAGGGCCACTATCTGTCCCTCAAGTGGAAGGGAAACAAGGAGACCGGGGGATGCATCATGAAGTTCCGCTCCGAGGAGCAGTTGCTCCAGTGGGAAAACGCAATCAGGCGGCTCAGCGAGACCTCCGGTGACATGGACGAGATGTACTCAGCACACAGCTCAGGGTCGTTCAACTCGTTCAGAAACTCCTCCAATAGTGCAAACAGGATGAGGACCGCGTCCACGTCCAGCTTCAGCACCAGCATGGGCTCCTATCCTCCGCTACCAGCGGAGAAGAAGCTGCGGTCAGTGTCGGTGGCCAGTGTGTCCTCCATCAACACAAAGTACCGCACATCCTCCTCCAATGGGTCCATTGGACTAGACGAGATGCTGCCCAACCTGTCCAACCTCACCATCTCCAAGCCCTACTCCAGCGGGTCCACCACCCCCACCTCGGGGTCTCTGGGGTTCATGGACAAGACCTTCATCAAGCTGATCTTTGCCGACCCTGCTCTCCAGTCCATCAGTCTGAGTGTTTCCAGCGAACTGAACTACGATGAGCTCACAAGCGTCCTGGTCAAGAAGGTCCAGTACTCTCAGGGGGTGGCCACAGGGTTCAAGTTCAAATACAGAGACGAAGACGGTGATCTGGTGCGGTTTGTTGGCGAGGACGACTGGGAGATGGCCAAGGACTCCGTTGATGGGGGCGGCATCCTCGAGCTCCAAGTGGAGGCTCTTTCAACTTTCTGAACATATAAACTCCCTCGCTTGCGATTGCCTCATCGACTCTTCCCCGATTCAGAAGCCCGGGATTCTTTAAATCGGAGTCACTCGAAAATTTATAGTGTCTAACCAATAGATGATCTTCTTTATCTAATAGATTGATCTGTGAGCAATGCTTAGTAGGCTAAAGCTTGTACGCGCTGGCTCTCTGGGTGTATTTAGGCCCCAGTGGAGGCATTTCTCTTCGCAAGTGGATCTTGAGCCCAGAGTGGTGGACACTTGTGACGTTTGTATTGTGGGTGGTGGTCCGGCCGGGTTGGCGACGGCCATCAGATTGAAGCAGCTGGATGAAGACATCCGTGTGGTGTTGTTGGAAAAGGGGGTAGACATGGGCGCACATACTGTGTCCGGTGCAGTGATCGACCCAAAAGCGTTGAGAGAGTTGTTCGGAAAGGAAAACCCGTTGCCAGAGGGTATGGGGACTCTTGTTACGGAGGACCACATGAAGTTCTTAACAGAGGACGGGGATGCGTTTTCTTTGCCAGAACCACCGCAGATGGTCAACACGGGGAAGAACTATATTGTGAGTTTGAGTGAGGTGACCAAGTGGCTGGCAGAAGAGGCGGAGGAGCTGGGTGTGGAGGTATTCCCCTCCACCTCGGTGAGCGAACTTGTCTTTGACTCCCAGGGTGCCGTGAAGGGTGTTGCAACAAGAGACACGGGGATTTTAAAGGACGGTCCCGGGGAGGACTTTGAGAGAGGAATGGAGTTCCATGCCAGAATGACCGTCCTAGCCGAAGGCTGCCATGGTTCCCTGTCCAAGCAGGCAATTGCCAAGTACGACTTGAGGGCAGGCCGGAACCCTCAAACGTACGGTTTGGGCATCAAGGAGGTTTGGCAAGTGGAAGATTCCAAGTTCCAAAAAGGTTCAGTTTCTCACACCATAGGCCACCCGCTCACTAGTAAAGCTTATGGTGGTGGTTGGATGTATCACTTCGGAGATGGGCTTGTCTCCGTGGGGATGGTGATTGGTTTGGACTACGAAAACCCCTGGATCTCCCCATACCATGAATTCCAAAGAATGAAGCTGCACCCCTTCTATAAGGACGTTTTAGAGGGCGGAAAATGCATCTCTTATGCTGCCAGAGCCTTGAACGAGGGTGGGTGGCAGTCTGTTCCACAATTGTATTTCCCAGGTGGTGTTTTGGTCGGTGCATCCGCAGGGTTCATGAATGTCCCAAAAATCAAGGGAACCCACAACGCAATGAAGTCGGGTATGTTGGCCGCAGAATGCATGTATAAGAAGGTGATCGAATTGAAGGAACAGCAAGAGGAAAAAATATACAAGGAAAAAGATGAGGACGAGGAGGAGGAGGAGACTGAAGAGGAGGACGAAGATGAAGGTTTGCCATTACCCGAATGGAAGGCGCTTCAAGTGCCAGAATATCAGACCGCTTACGAGTCCTCATGGATTTATGACGAACTCTACGAAGTTAGAAATGTGAGACCATCGTTCGATTCCAAATTGGGAATGCTCGGCGGATTGGCCATTTCCGGTATGGTGACAATGTTGACAAAGGGTAAGGAACCGTTTACGTTCGACCACACCAGTTCCGACGCTGCAAAGACCGGTTTGGCCTCGGAATTTGAAAAAATCGAGTACCCAAAGCCAGACGGTAAAATCACCTTCGATTTGATGACCTCCGTGAATAGAACCGGTACCTACCACCAAGAGGGAGAAAGATGCCATTTGGAGATCCCAAATATGGATTTCAACAAGCATAAGAAGCTCACGTGGGAAAAATACAAGGGTGTAGAGCAGAGATTCTGTCCAGCAGGTGTCTACGAATTCGTCAAAAAGGATGGTGATGTGGAGTTCAAGATCAATTCCCAAAATTGCATCCACTGTAAAACATGTGACATTAAGGTCCCAAGTCAAGATATCAACTGGACCGTGCCCGAAGGTGGTGACGGTCCAAAGTATCAAATGACTTGAAAAATATAAAACTCCTGTATAATTGTAACTGTTTAGAAAAACATTAGCCTTGGGCAAACATATGGCCCAAATCCACTAAATCTATTAGGGTGTTCTCTTCCAACCCTTGGAAATCCCGTCCATACCTCAATTGAAAATCGTATAATCCCCGATAGTAGACCAAGCCGCAAATTTCAAACGTCTCTAATCTGGTGTAGTGGTGAAGTTCATTCAACTGTTTTCTAATGAGATGATCAAAGAGGTAACCGGTATTGGGATAATTTTCCCTGATCCAGCCATCCTCCTTAAAATGGTTGATTGTGTTATCACTATTGTATTTGATCGAATTCGTTTTATCCAATTGGTCCAATTCTTGGCCAACAATGAGCAACGTGCCCACCTTGATGGTTTCGTTCAACAACTCCGGGTTGGGTTCGACGACGTTCCTGCGTAATCTACCGAACCCAAAAAAGGCACTATTCTGCTGCTGCTCCAGCTTCATCTTCTCGATTTCGTTGAGTTTCACGGAAATTTCAATGCACACTTGGCAACCACAATCGTTGATGAAATTCAAGTACGGAAACATCATGTTGGCGTCTTTGAGGGTGGGCAAGATGTGGTTAATGACGTTCTCGCTAGGTTTGGCGATGTTGACCTTGATATCCTTCAGAGTGCTCAAATTGTTCGATATTGGTGGTCCCAAGATCATCAAGATGTTTGACAAGTTCATGGCCATTATATTCAGCTCCAGATTCAAGTTCTTCAATCTGTGGAAGGATTCACATAACTTCAGCAACATCATTGCCCTCAAATGGTTTTTATCCTCGTCGCTTCTTCTCAAGTGGTATTTGATTGTCAAATTTTCGATGTTGAGTCCATGAGCTCTGATGATGGTTCCCAGCTTGTCGATTGGTTTGATCAAGGAAAGCACCTCTGCGTCATCCTCAAGCAACAACGTGAGGGTGTTCAAGTTCTCAAAAATGATGTGTCTCCCCAATAGCCCCACAATCGCGTCACTGGATTGGTTTGTCAACGGCAACGTCAGGGTTGTGATGTTGGGCAAAGGCAGGCTGATTTTTCTCAAAATCGCACAAAACCCCACCAGTCTTCTGTAGACAAGATTGTAATTGTCTCCCTCGTCCACCGTAAAATGCAACCCACTTAGCTGGTTGATCACATGGGGATAAGAAGTCACCAATTTGAACATCATCATATCCTCGTTCACCCCCAAGGTTCCCTTAAAAAGAAGACTTCTGATGTGCTCATAGTTGACAAAATTCACCATTCCGTGTAGAGATTCCACCATTGAACAATAATTCTGGTCGATCACTAATGTACTCAAATTCGGTGCCTCTTCACAGGTCAAGGGTTTGATTACCAAATCATTGGGAAAGAGGTACTTTCTCAACTTCACCAGGGAATTCAACCCCAATTGATTTCTCCATCCTATCACCAAATCAGACACATCCTTCGAATCCTCCAAATACAACTCCACAATCAATTCACTGTATTTGAACCCCAAAACGGAGACCATTGTCAAAGTGGTGAAGAATTTATTAAGAGTGTCTCTGGTGATGACTGTGCATTGGCCGTATCTTTCATCGTGGCCCAGGGCTACTCGTTGATCGCTGTACACAACCTTGCCATACAACGAGGGTATTAGAACGGAAAAAAGACGCTTATTTGCCCTAGACAATCTCGCTCGATCCCCTAAATCCAAGTAAAACCCTACCACTAGAATAACATTCTCTGGGAGTGTTGAAATGTCCATCGCTGATCAAAAAAGCCTATTGGAATCGGTGATAAAGATCAAGCCTGAGTCTGCCTTTTTATGATCTTTAAATTTTGAGGCGGTTAAATTTGAAGATCGCGTTTAGGTCACGTGTGTTTAGGTAAGGATGGTAATGTTGCTGCTCATTTGCTCATTTTAAAATAAAATACATCACATTATCTACAAGACTATAGTTTCAAACAATCAAATCGCTACTTGATGGGACCTTTTCAAACCCAAACAGTTCACCACCCTCCATCACCTTCTTATCGTAAATCTCCTCAACGGCTTCGACCTTACGGTGGAATATTCCACCTACAACGAACTCCCAGACCTTGTGGAGATCAAAGAAGACGTCGGTGAGCACAATGGCGGATTGAGAAACCCACATTCTCATAAGCCATTCGCTCCAGGTATCAACTTCCCCGCTTTCGAGCAAGAATTGATCAACACTTCTTTCGGCTTCCTGGACCAAAATCGATAGTCTGTTCACTGGAGAACCAAAATTCATGTTCAACCCCGCAACAATTCTCATCGATCTCATCACAAACACAAGAGAAAGAGGGAATTTGTCCGTGGAATTCAAAAACTGTCTCAGTCTGTCTCTCATCATCTCCTGACGTTGGAAGTACGTGGCGTTCTGGACCTTTTCAATGTGGCTCTTAACGGTGGAGGAATTCATGTCAGCAACACCAGCAAATGCCATCACCATCTCATCCACCTCCATCCCCCAATTGGTCAAGACCTCCACTGTCTTGGTGTAGTTTTTCTCCATTGAGTACTTCCAGAATTCGGAATATTCCCTCTTGAACTTTGGTGTGAAATGTTCGTACAAACCATGGTCCAAAATGACCAACTGTTGAATTTTGGTTGTTGGCCAGATCCACTTGGTGACCAAATTCTTGTTTTCCACTTCGATATCTCTCACCATCAAGTTACCTGGATGCAAGTCACAGTGAACCACACCCCATGTGAAGACTTGACGGGCATAGATACGCGTGATTTGGGTCATGATCTTCTTCAAATTGTATCCCAGCTCAGACAAGCCCTGGTATTTACCAATCAATTCCGCATCAATCCATTCACTGATCAAAATCTTCTTACCGGAGATTTCTGGGTAGTACTTTGGAATGTAGTATTCCTTGCTGCCGCTGAATTGAGAGTCATTTTTAATCAAGTTGGTCACCATGATGGCATTGTTGTACTCGTTGTAAAAGTCTAATTCCTCTCTCATCTTTTCACAGATGTAATCCATCGTCGTTTTCAATGGGAGGTTGAAGACATATGCATAAACTGTCATTGCGGCTCTAAAGGTCAACAAATCCGAGTCAATTTGGGAAGAAACGGACTTCTTTTGGATCTTAACAGCAACCTTGTCACCGTTCTTCAACGTACCACGATGAACCTGGGCAACGGACGCCGACGCAATTGGGGTCTCGTCCAACTCTAAGAAGATCCTCTCTCTGTAATCGGGACCCAAGTCACTTTGCAAGGTCCTGTCGCATGTTGTCCACGACTCTGTTGGTGCCTTATCAAACAACAACTTGAACTTATCTTGGAAATGCTTTGGGAACATCATACCCTGGACAGCAATCATTTGGCCCATCTTGATATACAGGCCTTTGTTTTCAATGATCAAATCGTATAGACGTTGAGCGTTGCGTTCATGTAAGGCGTCAATGTCCGCTCCGTCATAAAAGTTAATCTTATAATCATAGGACAAATGCAACAAGACATAGAGCGATCTCAAAGTTCTATCCGCCAATTCATAACCAAAGAACCGATCATAAGTATACATCACACCTGTGGTACCCAAAAGCCCCAGAAGAATCTTTCTGCCTAAACCCGGTGATGTGTTGGTAAACTCCGGTTGCTTTGTTGATTTTGGTGGGCCCTGGGCCGATTTGGCGACATTTGGAGCTTTTGAAACCGGAATCAACCTAACTTTTGGCTTCACATTCCCGAATTTGGAAGCCTGGCTGTAAAACCTTGCTGTGAACTTCAGCATCGACTGGATAGCTTGGCCAAAAGAAACGGTTTCTCTTTACGCTGAAAATTTTTTAGGCAAAATCGGGTTCCCTCGTGGGAGTGTAAATTGATGAGCTTAAACGTGCTCAGCAAAAAAGTGAAGTAAGTTTAAAGTGATATGTAGATTCAATCGTTGGCCAGAAGGTACCCGAATTCCTCCCCGGCACCAACATCGACTAGAAATGCCTCCACGTTCTCCATCACGTTCTCGTCAAAGACTCCTCCTTTGGTTGCTCTCATGCCCTCTCGTTGGGCCTCGACCATGCTCGCTCTTCTGACAACATTTTTTCTGTCCATTTTGACGTCCAGTGGAGCCAGTGGAAGGTCAGGCTCGTCGTCACTAGCAAATGCTGCAAATCCATCAATATCCTCCTGGTTGCTGATGATGTATTCATCTATCTGAGGCAAGGGAGGCATTTGGGGGGCTTTGGCTTTTATTGAACCTACCGGCGGTTCAATTGCCTTGCGTTTGATCTTCTTGTTTCGTGGTCTGTCGTACTTGGAGGAGTTGAGGGCCTCCATCTTAGGATATTTGTTGACTAGACCCTTGTTTCTAAATGCAGTCAATGGAATTCTCCTCTCGCCAAACATCTCCTGGAGCTTATCGTTGGTCTCGTGGTCGTGGGCAGGATCATTAAAGGGGTCATCGTTTTGCTCCTTATTGTTATCCTCCTCGAATTCGTCGATGTTCAACAACTCCTCCAACTCCATTGGATCGGAGATGTCTTTTTGTGCAAGAGCCCTACAGGCCTTTTTGGCCGCCTTTCTCGGTGATTCGAAGGGCTGGACGAATCGTGTTGAGACACCATCAATAACACTGTATGGTTTTCTCGTTATGAAAGTCCCCAAAGGTGGGGCACCGAACCCCAAGGAACTGGACGACAAAACCTCCTTTGCGTGCTTCGACCCCTTGTGTCTCTTTGTTGACTTCTTTGGCAATGAGATATCCTCATCGGTTTCGTCGTCGCTCATCATCGACCCATCAAACTCCTCATCCTCGTCATCACTATCCCCCTCCTCGAGAATGTTTAAAACCAAATTGGTATCATCGTTTGAATCGGATTCTATGGTATCAAAATAAACCCCATCCTGGATCGGTCCCAACATTCTCCTAATTTCCGCCTTCTTGGAACTCCTCTTACTCTTTTTCCGCTTTATTTTTGTCTTGAATTTCGATAGACCGTCATCGTCACTGCTGGACAGCAAGGATTGGTCCAAAATCGACGACCTTCTTCTGAAGGATGCCTGTTGTTTGGGAAACATCTTTTCAAAGTTGTCCAATCGATCCAATTCCAGGTCATCCTCATCGTCGATGAGAATGCCGCCCCTGTACATACTTCCTCTTCGCAGCAACTTTCTGGTCCTGTTTTCATAGAAATCGTCCACCATGGCCTTCGTTTCCAATGCCATCAATTTATCACTATCTGCATCGCTGATATCGTCTTCGCCGGGTGTTGTCATGATTTCTCTTTCACTACCGGGGGTATACTGTCTTCTGCTGGCTGCCAATTTATCGAAGTCGTCCTCGTCCATCTCGTCATCGTCCTCATCACCCTCGACTCTTAATTCCGAGTCGTCGTTGTCCACCATGAGGGTTTCTATCAACCGGTCCTTGTCTAAATCGTAATCATCGTCGGAATCCACTTCCTTATCGTCGAATTTCGGCACCTTCATCTCCACGTGGATGCTTTTACTACCTTTTGATTTATGGTAGTGGTTCTCAACCACTTCCCCAACATCTTCCTCCTTTGGGGTTTGGGTCCCAGGTTTCGGGAACACCGAGTCGGTATCGCCATCATCGTTGTCAAAATCAAAATCAAAGTCCAGACCGTCCAATCCATCATAACCCAGGTTTATGTCATCGTCTACGTCCTGAATTTTCAAATCAAGTTTCCGCTCCTCTTTCTTAATCACAGCATCAACTATATCATCATCCAATTCAGAGTCTGATTGCTCTATTATCTCCCCCTCTTCAGCAGACTCCGTACCCATTCGACTCTTCGATTTTTGTAATCCCTTGACTGCCTTCATGGCCTTCATCCGACTCTGTTTCGTCAGCTGGACATAATCGATGCCCTCCTCATCATCCGATGAGGTGGTATAATTATCCTCATCATCATCTGAAGAAAACATTGCTAGAGAGTTCTTTCGACTATTCACGCTCTGTCTTCGTTGGTATTTGTTCAAATACATCTCATCATCATTGGAACTGGAACTCTCCGAGGTGTCATCCGAAGAATCATCATCGCTCGATTGACCAAAGGAATGTGTCTCTGATTTTGTTCGTTTTTTAGGCGTTGATTTTCTCGTTGTCTTTTTTCCGCTAGAGATTCTTGTGCTGGGGACACTTGGGCCCTTTTTCGGTGATTTGTACGCTCTCATTGGACTCCAATTGGCCACAACCACGGTTCCAACAAAGCTTTTACTCAATGAGAAGGGGACACTACTTCTCTTAGTTAAAATTTTTCCTTACTATAAAAATTTTCCAGGCGGTGCAGATAGACACTTAGGTAAGCTATGCTTGAAGAGCCTCCTCTGGAAGCAGGAGGTTTGTGAGTTTTGTGGAGAGATCCAATTGTTGCTTGAGACAGGAGGCCAAGTATTCCAAAAGAATCGAGTCGTTGATGTTGTTTTGGATCGATTTTTCCACGACAGAAAGCTGTGTGGAGCTTAACTTGTACTTCAAAGTGGAGACCAAGTTTTGGGCGAATTTAGGGTCGCCTTGGATTTCCCCGGAGACAACACGGGCCACGTGATGTCTTAAGTGGTGGATCACCTCCACGGAGCTATCAACCGTTTCCTTGAGTTGAACAAGCTCCTCTCTGCCAGTGAGGGAAACAGGCTCAGCGGACTTCCCAATGAACTTCAACGCGGTGAGCTCGCTGGAGTTGGAAACAACTTCGTTAGGCACTGGGACAAACACATGGGCCCCGGATTTGTCGATTCCTAAACTCTGGACTAAATTGGAAGTGGATGGTAACCCAACACTGGATGAGGTGTAGGTTTCCACAACTGGAGAGACGATCTTACCCTCTTCGTTTCTGTAATTCAGGGTAAGAAGAATTGGATTTGGACCACTCTTTTGATAAATATCATGGACTAACCCCGTGTATGTGTCGATCTTAGGATCGGTTTTAAACCAACCAATGATGTTCAAATCAGGATTCGACTTCTTGTACAGCTGCAAGGTTGTATGGTGGTAATTATCTTGAAATGTAAGCTCCCCGTTTTCCTCCTTCAAAGGAACCACATATGATGATTTCACCCTCACAATCGACCCGTCATCACTACGAGACCCTAAAAGAGTACCAATGACCTTGGAATCGGCACTGTTGTCTTGATAAATGGCCTCAATCATTTCTAAAAGAGCACTGGATTCAATCTCCACTTTGCAAGTGGAAGATCTACCATTATGGAACGTTGGAATGTGTAACACTGGAGCAACCATGGCGTATTTAAGGTGAAAATGGTTGAAAATTTGAACCTTTTTTTCAAGTACAACGAAAAAAAAGGGTGAAAAATTTACGTAAGCCGAAGCGAGCAAACCAACGGAGTGAGTTTGCGAGAGTCTAGCGGTCCAAAAGCGAGCAAACAGGTTAGTAAACTTATTTCGTTTGTTTATGATTGTCTAGTAATTCAAAAACAAGTAATGGGTTCGAAGTGGCTCTTTTAAGTGGGAAGGTTCCTTGAGGTTTGACTTTGCTCAGCGCATTTTACTCCCATTTGCCAGATTGACACCTGATTTATCTCAAATTTACGGACAATAAACATCCCCTTTATTTTCTTTACCTTAGTGAAGGCTAGGGACATTGAAACTGTCATGAACATCCGAACCCTGCTCGATCACGTGACCATGGCTGCAACGTTAGATAACTCGATGCATATTATTTGGGTTTGGTTGCTTAGAAAAGAGTTTGCACAAGTGAGTTGTTTTCACCGTTGAAGAGTGTTTTTGTGGTGATTTTCCGTGGATTGGGATGAATTGAAGAGGGTCATTTCCTCCGGGGCAGGGAGTGGCGCATAAGACTGCGCCACTGCTCATGCAACCGGTGATAGACGATGGTGCTACTCGCCTTCAAGATAAGACAAAGGATGTCCTCTCTCCAGATAGTTGGTTATTGGTATCACCTTAGCTACTTGGGACCAAATTTGAATGGCACTGAAGAAGGTTGAATATTGAGTTTTCCACTTTCTTCTTCAACACTGCCATTTGATATCACATAGGGATTGTATTTCTTAGTGAATCCTTTTTATATGAAAGATTTAGAAAACCATATAAAGAAGAAATTTCAGGACCTATTTTGATTTTGTTCATTGAAATTAAGTGTGATGAATGTCATCAATAAAACATCAACTGAAAATGTGTACCTTGTTTTTTTCCACAAATTATTAAAAATACCATGGATTAGGTCACCTATTTCTCTCATTTTCAATTCGTTATCCTAT
This sequence comes from Saturnispora kantuleensis, assembly GCA_030557035.1. NCBI lineage: Eukaryota > Fungi > Ascomycota > Pichiomycetes > Pichiales > Pichiaceae > Saturnispora > Saturnispora kantuleensis. The sequence continues at coordinate 238,969 of JAKTVD010000012.1, read as the reverse complement.
ATGCTACTGAGCATATGAGCATTGTCTCAATTAGGAGATCTGAAAAAAATTTTATGCTCTTAAATTTTTCAGATTTTTCACTCTGAAATTCATCATTTTAGAGCTGCAAATATGGAGGTTTCTAACGAGAGAACTTATAGGAACATCAATGTTGAACCTTTCTATGCCAGTTCATCGAATGTGACGATTTCCGGGGATGGGAAACTCCAGGCCACAGCTGTGGCTCAGGATGTAATGGTCATTGATAGATCCACAAATAAGGTGATACACTCAATACAAGGAGATGGTAGTGATATCACAACATTAAGAATGACACCAGATGGACAGAAGTTGGGTATTGCCACCTCCAGAGACTCAACCGCTCACCAATTGAAGATTTTTGACTTGGAAAGTGGTGAATTCATCAAATCATTTAAATTACCGGCAGCTTCTTTCATTTCTGCTGTCGATAAAACTTCATCTCTTTTGGCATTTGGACTTACAGATGGTAGTATTATCGTCTGGGATGTGGAAAAGTTGTTCATCACTCATAATTTGAAGGGTCACGGTTCAACCCTATCAGCTTTAAACTTCTTTGGTGATTTCAATTCCAAGAACTGGAAATTGGCCTCGGGTGATATCATGGGTATGGTAAAGGTTTGGGATCTGGTCAAGAGAAAGGCTATTTTTACAGCAAAAGAACATGCACAAACCGTCAGAGGTGTTAATTGGAACCCCGATGGATCAAGATTCGTCACAGCAGGTAGGGATAATTTGGTGATGTTATACGACTCCAATAGCAAATACAAAGAGATAAAGTCAATCCCATTGACATTGGCCATGGAAGCTGCAGGGTTTGTCCAATTTGAAGATAAGGAGTACCTCTATACAGCAGGTGAGGGATGTGTTTTAAAGCTATGGGATGTCGAAGAGGAGGTCCTTTTTGCCCAAACAAAGGCTCCAATGGAGACAAGTGAGGAATTGTCGATATCAGATGTCATTCAATTACGCGATGATGAATTAATCATTGTTTTGTCGGATCAGACTATCATCGATTTGGATTTACAGTGTGACCTGGATGAAACCCACCATATAATTCCTGTGGCCAGAACAATGGCAGGTAATCACGGTACAATTGCCGATATAAGGTATGTTGGTCCAGAAAAGAAGTTGCTAGCATTAGCAACAAACTCCCCAGCCTTGAGAGTGGTTGATATTTATAACGCTCCATTGGATATGGAAGTTTATGAGGCCCACACCGATTTATTGAACATGTTAGATGCTACGGTGGATGGGCTGTGGTTGGCCACCGCCTCAAAGGATAAAACCGCAAGGCTTTGGAGATGGGTTGAGAGTGATGAAAAGTTTCAATGTTATGCTGTCTTTGAAGGTCACGTTGGTTCCGTGACGTCTGTGGCCTTGCCGAAAACACCAATTGATGGCTATCCGAAATTCTTGATAACAGGATCAGAGGATTTGACAATTAAAAAATGGACCGTTCCAAAGCCACATATCAGTGATGAGTTGCATGTGGTTAAGACTTCCGATTATACAAGAAGAGCTCATGATAAGTTCATCCATGCCATTGATGTTTCACCTAACAACGATTTTTTAGCCACGGCCTCTCATGACAAAACATCCAAGATTTGGGATTTACAAGCGGGTGAGGCCCTGGGGGTTTTGGAGGGCCACAAGCGAGGGGTTTATGATATAAAGTTTTGTGCATATGATAGGTTGATAGTTACAGCCTCCGGTGATCGTACAGTGAGGGTTTGGAATTTGGAGGACCAATCCTGTGTTAGAAGTTACGAAGGTATGTCCAACTCTGTTCAGAGGGTGTCCTTCTTGACAAAGAACCAATACATTGTTGGCGCAGCAGCTGACGGGTTGGTAAAGATCTGGGAGGTGAGTTCGGGGGAATGCGTCAACACGCTGGATAACCATGACAATAGGATTTGGGCCCTTGGTGTTAAAAACGATGGAGAAGAATTCATCACTGCCGACGCAGATGGTGCCATCACCATCTGGCAGGATAACACTGATGAAACAAGGGCTGAAGCGGATGCTGCACGAAAGGTTCTTGTGGAGAAAGAACAGGATTTACAAAATTGTATCAGAAATGGAGATTGGGTTAAGGCTTTTCTTTTGGCCTTGGATTTAGACCATCCAATGAGATTGTACAACGTGGTCAAGGAATGCATTGCCAATGCAGACGATCCTCAGTCCATCATTGGATCCTTTGAATTGGAAAGAAAGATCGGCCAATTGGAGGACGACAAGGTTCTTCTCTTGTTGAAGAGGATTAGAGACTGGAACACCAATGCCAAGTTGTTTGAGGTGGCCCAGAAACTCATCAGGGTCATCCTAAACCAATGCGATTTGGATCGCCTGTGTGAAATTAAGGGTGCAATGACTTACATTGATGGGATTGTCCCATACAGTGAGAGACACTTTTCTCGTTTTGATGACCTCGTTGAGCAGAGTTTCATCTTGGATTATGTTACGCGGAAGATCGATGAGCTTACAAATTAATAGGGGTTTATTTATAGTGTATTATCTTATAATAGAATGAATAGAGAGGCATTCTCAAATCAAAATTGATCCTAGATGATTTCTGTCATTTTGTGATTAAGCGAAGACGCTCTCGCCCTACGGGTTCAGGATTTGCTTAAAAGGATCGAATTTACTGTGAAGAGCTACATCACCGTTGACCGAAATTTTTTAACCTCTTCAGCTTAGTACATACAATGACATCTGACAGTATCGACTCTTCGCTGTACTGGAATGGTATAATTGACATCCCCCACTTGGATTGGAGGTTTACTGAGGAGGATTTGGAGTTGAAATCACCCTCGAGAACCAACCCGGACCCTAAAAAGACCATTCCGTTTCCAGAAGAGATTATCAAGAGGGTCAAGGGTGTGTTTTTTATATTCAACAGTTGCCGATACTTGAAGCTATCGAGGTCAGTTGCGTTGACTGCCTCGACCTTATTTCATAGATGCTATATGAAATATAACATGTTTTCACATCACTATTATGAGATCGGCACAACGTGTATATTCATCGCATGCAAATCTGAGGAGTGCCGAAGGAAATTGAGCGATATCATCAAGGTTTGCGCGAGAATTGCAACTGGTGGAAGAGAGGTCATTGACGAGGAGTCGAAGATTTATTGGCAATGGAAGGATCTCATTGTTAAATTGGAGGAGAGGTTATTGCAAATGTTTGAATTTGACGTTTCCCCTTCAAACCCATACACATTGACTGCAGAATGGCTAGGGGTATCATTGGAGCCTAGTCGGACTTCTTCGGCTCCAGAAGACCCGGAATTAAAAAGACAAATGTCTGCCTTGTTCGGTCAAGCCATCAATGTTGATGAATTGTTGGTGAGATTGCCTCTTCTTTTGCTCTACTCTGCAGAAGTAGTCTGTTGCATTGGTATCATTTATGCAATTAAGAAGACCGGTATACAAATCCCCAACGGGTTACTCGCAGGTAAACTGGCCAGGGTGACGCATGCTGAGCTCAAAACGTGTCAGACCACCATCGTGAAATACGGCTCCGTTGCTAACAGGCTGGAGAGGCCGTTCCAGGTTTTGTCACATTTACCGGTGATTACTCAAGATGATATTGAGACTTTTCCGCTCTAAGTAGGACGAGGGGATGATAATTTAGCGGACTCCTCCCAATCTGGTTGACCTTGAGGTGTCTTGAAAATCTAGTCTGGTTTGAATATTGTGTGCGGAATTTTTCCTGTGGAGCGACCTCTTTAACAATGGAAATAGAATATCACAGATGTCCATTTTTGATTTTGAGGGAATTGGAACTGGGAATACCAGTTTATTCAACCCCTATGTGATGCAAAGCGGTTACGAGGAGTGGGTATACAATATTTAAAGGAATTACAGTGGTACTATTATCCCGATTATAACTAAGATGGGTTCTTTCTACGACGAAAATAGATTCATGGGTAGAGAATTGATTGAGAAAGATGAATAGTTCCACGGTATTGATTTTTATGATTTTCCCTCATTTGTTAATTGATGGAGAGGAACAGAAAGGTTATTGTTGGAGACCGCGGCATACGGCAACCTAATTTTGATGATCCTAGTCATCTCGACACTCTGCTATTAAGGCGCATTACACGGCAGCCGAAGAAGAGAATTCATTATTTCTTGTACGAAGATTACAGATGTGTGGTAATGAGTTGGGGGTAAGGATTCCTCTAGATCAATTTGCAACAGGGGGCGGGTTGCTCTATATAGTTTAAATTGAGTTAAGAAAAATGCTGAGCAAGATCTTTTTTCCTTGTAGATCAGCCTTCATTATTCCTGGTTTCTACTGAATATGTTGACGTATGAAGAAGTTGAAGAGTTAAAAAAGCAGAATCCAATAAAATCCAACGAGGTGGGGTTATTAACATGCTTTTTACAATCGGAAATCTCCCTGATGGCACCGTTAGTGATACTTGAGGGACCCAGATCAAGTGGCAAAACGTTCACCATTAGAAAGTATATGGAATTTTTGAAGAAAAAGGGAGTGGGATCTGTAGAGATTGATTGTCAGTACTGTTTTTCGATTAGAGATGTTCTCAAAAAGATCTTGAAGGAGTTGATCAAGTATTATAAATTGACATACACGTCGGTTGTGCATGAGGTTTCAGCTTGTGATGGAGTTCATAATTTCCCCGGATGTGTCAAGCAAGTGATGGAAAAAGTCAAGAATGTTGTGCCATTGGTCTTCGTTTTAAATCATCTTGATTCATTAATAAATCTGGAAGAAGTGGAACAGTTAACATTTTGTTTGAGTAAATTACACGAACAGTTCAATAGAAGCGATGGCCTAAGTTTTATTATATTATGTCTAAGATCTGATTGGTTAAATTTACAGACTGGTTCCCCTCCTATAATAAAATTCAACCCATATAGCAGTGATGAATTGAAGAGAATATTGAGGGATTTGTTGGTTGATAAAATGTGGCCCTTGTCCCTGGTTAAAGAACATATGAGTGAGGATATTGATTTGGATAAAAGAGTGCACATATTTGGACAATTCATTGATTTGATGATGGATACATATAGGGATTATTTCGGATCAAGTATTGAAATAATTGAGCCAGTTTTAAGGAGGATTTGGCCGATTTTTTTGGATCCAATGATTAGGCTTGGGAGATGTCAAATGGGCCAAAATGATGTATTGACCACGTTCATTAAAAATAAGGATATCTTCAACGATGAGAGTGTGGTTTTCAGAGATTTTAAAAATACCCATAAGCAATTGGTTGATGATAGATATGATCAGGATCCTTTATTGACAAAATTATTGGATAATTTAGACAAGGATAATGACGCAAAGGGAAATTTTGATCTATCAAAGAGGACAAAATACCTGGTGATTGCATCATTTTTAGCCTCATTCAATGAGGCAAAATATGATACCGTGTATTTCACCAAGAATTCGGGTGGATCAACAATTAAAAAGAGAAGAAATTTGAAGAGGGCAAAATTATCAAAATCTGAGGGGGTGTTTCGTAGGGAGATGGCGGTTGCACAACCTTTCAAACTGGAGCGGTTCTTAGCCATTTTGAGATCGATCTGGTTGGAGAATGAAGGTGATGATTCGGATTTAATCAATGATGTTGGATTAATGAATGAATTGGCATCCTTATCAGCATTGAAACTAATTGTTAAACTATCACAGGGAGATACAATTGGAGGCCAAACAAAGTGGAAATGTAACGTTCATTGGAACGTTGTTGAAAAGTTTTCAAAGGATATTAATTTCAATATTGAGAATCATTTACAAGAATGAATTTATAGAGTTTAATTATGAAATGTATATATATCTTTTACCAAAGGTCCATATCATCCCCCATGATTGGAACATCTGGCGTTTTACCGATGGCCTCTTGACACGCCTTATCAAGTTTATTATAAAAATCCAATTTATTCATTTGAGTGGATAATGTTATTATTTTTCCCCTGGCTAACTTCAAAGTTTTATCATATAATTCTATTGAATCTGGTTCGTTGGTCACATTCAATTCACCATCTTTGACGAATACTTTCTCCAAATTCTCATATAATGATTTTAATGATTTATTAATCTTTGCGAAGTTTCTCTCTTTACCCTTTGAATCACGGGTTTCGCCGAAGTCGATATATTTTTGGGATTCTGCTATCAGATCCCTTATAAATGGCATAACTGCTCCCAAGTAAAGGAACTTTTGAAACCCAGTTTGAATACCTAATAAATTTCCGTCGTGTTGGGCATCCAAGTCGAGTTTATTGAGTCCTTCCTGATAACCCAAATCATAGAAGCGTTGTTCTAAAGTGAGTGAATCTTGAAATATATCTTCTCTGACATCTCCAGCGACCTTCACATCAAATTCCCCCAAGGGATCTTCCGAATCTGACATTGTAGTTCAATAAGCGATGGTGGTGAACTGATTTTCACAGTGATTTTCCCAGTAGCTTTCAAAGTTGTTTGGGAGCCTTCACAATGATTTTCGGAGTAGCTTTCACACTAATTTTTTCCTTCCCTAAAGAGGTTTTCGCGCTCGCAGTAAAATTTTATTACGTAGATGTGGTCCCAGTGGATTAAAGTATGCCATAATTAAAGTCTCCACAGGTTTCCCATTAAATTGAAGAAACGCATATGAAGGTGGGAATTACGGGGAAACCCCCATGAGTGGACTTTTATTTTGGGTGATATCATTAAAAGAAGTTGGTGTTAGGGAACCATGAGGAATTGAATTGATAGTGGATAAGGTTTGTGTGTGTGGCGCGTGACCAAACATGCGCCACTTCAATGTGCCCCCCCCCCCTGTAATTCCCAAAATTGAGGAGATGACAGAATTTTATACATGGAGGAGGTGTTGTGAAAGAGGCACATTAATTTACCCACCAACAGTGGGTCGATGCAAGGGGAAGAGAAGGGATTTTAATGGTATATTCTACCGTGGTGTGGCGCATGCACTTGTTTCAACACATGCGCCACGAGATGTCCCCGTGGAATTAACTCCTTTCATTTCCCCCAAGTCCAGTTAATAGGGACATTTAAAGGATTTTTGGTTTCCTTAATACAATGCCGTATGAGTGTCCATGCAACACAGAATAGTGGGAGAGAAAACGATTGGAAAGACAATAAATCGCAAGGGAAAGTTGAAACCAGCGACCATCGAAAACGCACACCACTCTACAGGTTGCGGTTCGATTTGCTCATAAATTCTTCCACTTGCAAGTGGGCCAATCGAGCTACCTCGTTTTTGTCCATTCAAAGCAGTAGATAACCGCATTTCGGTGTATGCTCCACTCCGAACCCCAATAAAGATGTATTCTTTCCAGCCTGGGACACGTCTGTTGACAAAAATAGGTTGACTACCAGGGGGATATCAATGCAAACGGAAGGTGGAGTACTGAGCAATTTACATGACGAATTAGATCCGGGTTATGCGCAAGTGGCGCATGGTCTCCCTCTGGGCTCCTGCGCCACCACCACTTCAACCAACATGCCCTCGTTGTTTCCCAAAACTCAACCCCCCTATAAGCCCTTTTTGATCTGTGATTATGGAGACACGTCTTAAAATCATCTCTGGTTCACCACTTGCCACTTGAAGCCCCTGGGGTATGGTTAGCTCGACTGTGGATTGGAAGTCCATATGGCGCAGTGCTGCCTGCGCCACGCTGAATCTCGCACCCCCCCTTTTACACCCCCCCTCGGGGTTAATGAATTTACCTCCTGTCATGCCCACAAAGGATGCTACCGCCTATCGAATACATAAACACCTCCACGCCTATCCCATCTACTGGTGAATCGCCCCATCACCCTCATCACCCCCGTCTCCCCCGTCTCCCCATGCTCACTCTGGTGATTCCTGCGGTTGCGCGCTTGGCACAATTTCCCTTTTAGGCTGACACTGGAGTCAAAACCCTGTCACCTGCATCGATCACTCATCTCCTCTGGAGCACTCTACTCCTGCCCTCCTAAGAGTCACGTATCGCCACAGGCAGCGACAAACCCCCCAATGTGTCCTCGGATTTAGCTTCATGACTCACGATGACTCTCGCGCTTCCCTCTTTCTCTGGCTCTGGGCTGCGCCCTGAGAGGCTGATCCTCCCATTTTCGTTCGCCTATCGCCCATAGATCTTGACAGAGAAAAATCAAGGCTCAGATACCCACACGAACCCAAACCGGTGCCAACTCACACCCTTATCCTTCGAGTAATGATGCGTGGTATACGTCAATATCGTGGTCATAGGTCACCTTGTTTGGTGGTGAACGGGTGGCCCTGAGAAGCCAGACCCACTATGCGCCTTTGGCCATTGGCTCGCTCATACGGACGGGAACGGTCCACTTCGGACTTCCACCGCGGATCTCCGGGAAATTCCTAAGCCCGAACGCTCCCTTGCCCCGGGACTCATCGGATGACCTTTTCTTATCGATAACTATATAAGAGCCCCCAACCCCCAATGTTGATTTCGAAGATTCCAACGTCAAGTAACGAAAAATGATGACCCCTATTAGAATCACAACGCTAAGGAGCCTTGGCTCAAGAAACATGGCCAGATCCCTCTCCAGCACACCACATGCATACAGACTTTACAACCAGATCCCAAACAAGGTGTCGACCTCTTCGGGAACCACCTGCTCCGAATCTTCGGACATGGCCTTTGTGGAGAACGCTAGCCAAAACAGCAGCCACCTGGAGATTGAGGACGACCACACATTTGTTCCAAGTGTCGCCTCCGACGGCGACGTTTCTGTCAGAGGTCACAACCACAATTAACGCAAGAACCCAAAGATGGCCATCAGACAAAGTTTAGCTAGTTTCTAAACATATTTATATATCATTTCATCACTTCATTTTCATATTATATTTTATACCGCTTTAACGATAACCTCTTGGTTTACTCAAATCACCCCATGATCTTCATACCATGGTAACCCACCACTTTCGTACCTTAGTAATATCCATTGGGCTTATTACTCACCCTGTCAAACCTGTCGCCACCAATAACCCCTCCAGCCATTGCGTTGCGCACGTATCGCTTGAAATCCTCGGGATGTTTGGCCAACATGTTGGCCGCAGTCTTGTTGAGAGGATCGTTGGGGTTAGGGTGAAGAAACAAATGCAATACACCCGCGAAAACCAATTGCAACGTCAATGTCGGCTTCCAGTCCGACCTCAAGATGTTCAAGCACACGTGACCCTCTAAATCAATGTTGGGATGGTAAATTCTTTCCTTGCACGTAAAAACCGGTGGAGAATTGGGATAGTCCTGAGGAACCTTGCACACAAAGTGGAACACCCCGTAGGCGTAATAGCCCTCGTTCGGTTCAATTGTCACTTCAATTGTCATCGGAGCTGCTGCATCGTATTCAATCCTAACATTCGGTATCTCTTGGTATTCCTGGAGATCCCGCTTCACCCTCATGAGAGAGGCTGGCACAGAGCCTCCGCTGGGGCCGCCGCCCCCCTCCTGCCTCTCTTTCTGAAGCTTTCTTAGCTTGAGCATAATAAGAAACCCACTGTAAACGCGGAACATTTTTTTTGTCTTTGTTTATGCGTCTTTCTTCTAAGGCTCACCAATTGCTCAACACACGTGAATGTCAAGTCACTCAGAAAGTGGGGGGAAGCTACCCAGGTCCACCTCCAGTGATCTCAAATTGCAATTGGGGGAGTTACAGCGCAAGTTCGCACCATCACAGGTGCGCGGACCCAGATCAAAAACCGATGGACAACATGAAATCCATCTGCCCCCTGCACCAACCATGCCCCTTTCAAAATCAAAACCCGGGACGGTGACAGCAACAAACACAGCCAGCAAGACCGTGGATTTTCTAGGTGATTTATCTGACGGATTGCTTATGGAATCAAGAAGATTGGCTTATGAAAATAAACAATACAAAGAAAGGATGAGTAAGCTAGACCTTGACAATTCCTCGTTGAAAAAACAGGTGGCCAATTTGACCCGGGTCTTTGAAAGCTCAAGCGCGAAAGAGGAAGAGCTGAATGACGAAAATTGGGAACTTCAGATCAAGATCCAACAATTAGAAAAAACACTAGAAAGAGCGAAAGTTGATCTGCAGAGCTTCAAGTCAGCACAATCCAATAATGCGGTTTCAGCAGACAATTTGAAATCTTTGTTGGACCAACTGAAGAAGGAAAACCAGGAATTGAAGGACACCTACAATCTGCAGCTCAGCTCGTTGAAAAATGAGTTGCAGGAGGTTAAGGAATCAAACGAAAATTTGAACGATGAAAATGACATACTCCATGCAAATTACATCACAATGAAGACCGATTTTGATGCTGTCAAGCAAGAAAGAGACAACTTGATTGCGGTCCAGGAAACAAACGCAGACGACTCAATACTTTTTGATGATTCCATCATTCAAGAACCTCAATCATTGCCCCAAATGAAGGAGATCAAGTCCTTTGATAAGGAAACCTTACAGAGGAATTTAAATCATGCATACACAGTAATAAAGAAACTGAGAACTCAAAATTTGAGATTGAAATCACCCTCTAAGTCCTCTAAATCACCAACAAAATCAGCGCTGGGTGATAAATCTTGGGGTGACTTCAACGATGATTCATTTGCTGAAGGGGGGATCCCAGAGCTGGGCTTGGAAGGCTCGGATTCCGATTCCAATGACGAATTCAACATCGATGAGATGGTCCAAAGCAGCCCAAACAAATCTCCAGAGTATATCATGGTGATACCCAAAACTACCACAAAGGAGACTTTATTAAAGGATTTGGAATCATTTCAAAGTGTCCCTCTTAATAAATCGGACTTTAACCATCTTTTGACAATAACAAGTAACGCAATCACTCCAAAGCAATTGAAATTCGATCCAAAGGCCCTTCAGGACTCAAAATATCTTGACAATAACAACGTGAAATTGGTCACTCTCGATGAGCTGAATGAAGCCAATGATAAAGTTAAGGAGAAGGATCTTGAGATCCAGCAATTGAAGATTCAAATCTCAACGTTTTGTTTGCAACTACATTCCAAAGATGAGGGCAATTTACCACATGATACCAGTGAGGATTTGGAAACCCAGTTGAATGATGCCAAAGTGAATCTTGATAGAATAATTGAAGAAAATTCCTGGCTGCAACAAGAATTGAGCACTCTAAAGGGCCAATTCCTAAATCCAAACGCCGAATACATTAGAGAGAAATGTTCTATTTTAAACTTGATTGCTGTCTCTAAAATGGAGTTTAACGCATTGAATAGGAAGAATGACGAATTGGTCGATCAATTGGTGGCAATTGGTGAAGAAAATGAGATCCTGAGTAGAAAGATCTACACCTTGGAGTCACAATTGGAAGCCCAAAATTCCGTATTGGACAACCAGTTGACTCAGTTGCAAGAGTTGCAGGACCAATTGGATTCACCATCCGTGGAGTATATTCAGTCTAAGACCTCGGGTCATGACTTGATTGCTATCCCAATAGTTGATCATGATTCTCTCCAGAAGGAAATAAATGCCAAGAATGTCAGGATTGGAGAGCTGCAATCTCGGTTAGATGCTCCGTCTGTGAAATATATTCATTCTAAGACATCAGCTCATGGATTGATCGCTGTTCCTGTAACCGAACATGATTCTCTTAAGAATGAGTTATCTGACAAACAAGCCAAGGTTGAGGAGCTGCAAAATCAATTGGATGCTCCATCTGTTGAATATCTTCACTCTAAGGCCTCAGATCATGGCCTACTTGCAATCCCTATAACTGAGCATGATTCCCTGAAGAAGGAACTATTTGACAAGCAGGTCAAAGCTGAGGAGTTACAAAATCAATTGGATGCTCCATCTGTGGATTATATTCACTCTAAAAGCTCGGTCCATCGCTTAATTGCTATTCCAATGAAGGAGCATGATTCTTTGAAACAGGAATTGGCTAATAAACACGCCAAGGTTGATGAGCTGCAGGACCAATTGGATACTCCGTCGATAGATTATCTTCAGTCTAAGACCTCAGCTCATGGGTTAATTGCTGTTCCAGTAACCGAACATGATTTCCTTAAGAAAAAGTTATCTGACAACCAGCTCAATGTTGAGAAGCTGCAGAATCAATTGGAGTCTCCATCTGTGGAGTATCTTCACTCTAAAATATCAGGTCATGGTTTAATTGCCATTCCAATTGCGGAACACGAATCTTTGAAACAGGAAATAGATGATCAACACAACAAGGTTACAGAATTACAAAACCAGTTAGATTCTCCTTCTGTAGAATATATTCACTCTAAGACCTCAGGCCATGGTTTAATTACGATTACAATGGAGGAACATGATTCCTTTAAGCAGGACCGTATGGCAAAAGACACCCAGTTGTCAGAAATTAAGAATTCTAAATTTGCCATTGACCAAGAGTTGAACGAAAAGAGACAACACATCGTACAAATGGAACTAGAATTGGCCAATTTGAAGACTGCGAAATATGACTTAGAACTCAGGAATTCAGAATTCTTGGCTCTTCAAAGGGAGAAGGAGCGTATTCATCAGAGGATGATTGGTTTAGAACAAGATCAAGGTAAGTTGGACAAAGTTAATCAATTATTTGAGCTAAAGATTGAAGAATTTGATAAATTACAGACTCAATTGGAGGCTCCTGATGTTGAGTACATAAAGTCCAAATCCAGTCTACATGGATTGGTCTCTATTCCAGCAAAGGAACATGATTTGATGAAACAAGAGATTGAAGATACAAACTCTCGAATTCAATCCTTGAGTGATCAATTGGATGAGCTGTCTGATATTAAAACCTCCTTGGGTACTGAAAACTCCGAAAAGGACATTCAAATTAAATCCATTCAATCCCAATTGGGATCCCAGACCTCCCATTTGAATGAATTGAAGGCTCAACTTGAAACTCCATCTTTCAACTTTATCACATCCAAAGCATCATTACATGGCTTAGTGGCTGTTCCAATGCGTGAACATGAATCTTTAAAAAAGAAATTGGAATCACTTCAAGAGCACTTAGCCTCATTGGAAAAAGAATTAGAGAACCCAACTTTGGATTATATCAAGGACCATTCAGATAAACACAATCACATTATTCTTCCTGCTAATGAGCATCAAAGAATTCAAAATAATGTAGAGGAGAAAACAAGGGAGATTCAATCCTTGAAACAAATCATTGCTGCTCCTGATGTGGATTACATCAAAACCAGTTGTGAAACGCATGACTTGGTTCCTCTGTCTTCAAACGATTATCAGTCTATCCAAAGCGAACTGTCTAGGTTGAAGCAAACCATCGAGAAGCCAGATAAGGATTATATTTTCACCAAAGCCACCACGCATGGACTCATTCCAATCCCAACGGAGGAACACGAATCAATGAGATTAGAATTGGCAGCCAAAACTGCCGAATTGGAATATACCACTAAAAATCTAAAATCTAAACACGATGAGGTCTCTTTATTGATGAAGGAGCAGGAAAGTGTGAATTTGAAATTGGCAGAGTTGGAAGAAAAAGAGATCATCTTGGTCTCTATTCAAACTAAACTTGAAGCCAAACAAAAGGAACTCGATGACTTGAATTTGAAGTTCCAAAATCCATCAGAGGAATACATTCATTCCAAATCTTCAGAATATGGTCTGATTGCCATTCCAACGATTCAACATGACTCACTGAACTTGCAAATCAATGCTATTAGTGCTGAATTACAAAAGAAGGAGTGCGAAGTTGTGTCTTTGCGTAAAATCAAGGAGGATTTGGAGTTGCAAGGTGTCAAATCCGTATCTATGCAATTGCATGATAGCGTTCAATCTGAATTGGTCGAAGTGAAGGAAAAATCAAATGAAATTTCAAAGCAATTAGATATTGTTAATGCCGAATTGGAATCGAGGAATGCTCACCTAGATGATCTCAGGGAACAATCCACTAAATTATCCCTCAAAGCTGCGAAATTGGAAGAAATTGAGTTTGAATTGGAAGAATTAAAGCTTGCCAAATCTGACTTGGAATCCAAACACGATGAGTATGTCAAATTAAAAACTGTTTATTTGGATCAGTCGAAAAGGATGGACCAACTGAAAGATATTGAATCGGAATTGGAGGTTGTCAAATCTGACCTTAAATCCAAAGTGCTTGAACTGGATCAACTGCAGGATAAATTAGGCTCCCCCGATGAAGAATACGTAAAGGAAAAGTCAAAGGTTTTGGGTTTCACTATGATACCGGACTCAGAACATCAGGCATTGAAAGATTATTTGGCATCAAAATTGAAAGAAATTGAAGGTCTCCAATCTGTTAGGACTGAGTTGGTAATCCATCAAAGTGAATTGGCCTCTTTAAAGATTTCCAACGAAGAATTGCAGCAGAAGATTCACAATTTGGAACCACTTCAGCTTCAATTATCTGAGATCAATTTGGCACTTGAAAAGAGGGAGAAAGAGCTTGCTTATGCGAATAAATGTATTTCCGAACCTTCAATAGACTACATCAAGGCCAAGTCTGAATTGCATGGATTAGTAGCCCTTTCAATGGTTGAGCATACTAGCTCTATTAATGATCTGAACACTCTGAAGGACAGATTAGAATCGACAACTGATGAATTGACCTCTTTGAAATCAACCAAGGACCAATTGGATCTCGAGAAGAGTCAATTGATTTCCCACGTTGAAGGCTTGGAAAAGAAGCATTCCACGCTGATGGCTGATTTGAATTTGAAGGAACAAGAGTTATTTGATCATAAATCACAGATAGACAATCCGACTATTGAGTACATTAAATCCAAATCCGCAACACATGGCATGATTGCTCTCCCAACGGATGAATTTAATGGCACCAAGTCTGAATTGGAATCCTTATCTGTTTTGATCGATGAAAAAGAAAGTGCCTTGGCCATAGTAAATAGTAAGCTTGCTGAATTAGAGAATGTTAAGAGTGAGAGAAATGACCTTTTGGCCCAACTAGAAGAACTAAAGGCAAGTTCCCTTCAAGAATTGGAGGAAAATTCTAAGAAATTGAAGGCAATCGAGACTCTCTATGAGGCTCCATCCATTGATTACCTGAAATTAAAGTCTTCTCAGATCGGATTGACTCTTTTGGCTATTGCAGAATACCAACAATTGACAACAAAGTTGGCCAATTTGACCAATGATTTAAATCAAAAATCACAAGCTCTTGAGAGTCTGCAGTCGAAAGTTAATACACTTGAAACCCCTTCTAAGGAATACATTCATACAAGATCCACTGCTATGGGATTCATCCCAATTCCAATTTTTGAACATGAAGCAATTACCACAACTGTGGGATCTCAGAAGAAAACTATTGCAGAGTTAGAAGCGTCGAACAGGAAGATCTCTGCAGAATTGGAGGAAATTAACAAATTGCATCAATCTGATTTATCATCTCTTCATCTTGTTGCTAATGACCTGCAAAAGCAAATTGATGAACCATCCATTGATTACATTAAGTCAAAATCTTCCATTCATGGTTTGATTCCTATGTCTTCCGAAAATCACGATTCATTAGTCAAGGAACTTGAAGATCATAAGATCCAAATTGAAGCCAAAAACAAGGAACTTGAAGATCACAAGTCTCAACTTGAAAGTAAGCATATGGAAGTTGAATCTCATAAATCTGAACTTGAAGCCAAGGGTGAACTAATTAAAAATATTGAAATGGCGAACAATGAATCACTCCTGACTGTTTCCAATTTGGAATCCGAGGTGGCTTCTGTTAAGGAACGACTTGATACAAAGAACAAGGAATTAGCTGCTGAACGGGATGATTCTTCCCTTAAAATTAAGCAATTGGAGGCAGAATTGGTCATTTTGAACGAAAAGCTTGCGAAAGATCTCACGGACTCCCAACGGAGTATTTCATTGTTGCAGGAAGACCTTTCAGAAAAGATCTCTGTGATCAATAGGTTGCAAAAGGACATAGATGAACATGCAAACTTGCTTCCATCGCCTATTGAGCTTGAAAAGCTGCGCTCTGAGCTTGAAAACTCCAACAATGAATTGGCGAAGCTAGTTGGTGTTAAGGAGGAGCTTGCGCGTCATGTAACTGAATTGAATGATACCAAGAACCAACTTGAAGCTAAAAATAAAGAAGTTGATGATTATATGGCTCAACTGAATCAAGTGAATAGTGAGTTAGAAATGAATAATAAACTAATTGAGGACCACGCTTTCACATTGAACACACTCAAAGTACAACTGGATGGTAAAGATAAAGAGATCGAAGGTTTCGAGATGAGCAAGAGTGATTCTATTAAGAGAGTTGATTTGCTGGAAAAGGAATTATCTGAATTGAGAGAAAAATTAAATTCTAATGCTGTGGCATCCACCACTACAATTGAATCATTAAAGAGGGAGATTGATGATAAAACTGCAACTATTGAATTGCTGAAAGGTGAAATTGAGAATTATTCCAATGCCGTTGAGGCATTGAAGAAACAGCTTGATGAACCTTCAGCTGAATACGTTAAACACAAGTCTGCAATTCACGGTCTTATTCCAGTCCCAACTGTTGATCATGAGAATCATAAATCCCAAATCGTTGATCTTCAAGCCCAGTGTCAACAACAAATAGAAAAATTGGCTAATATGCAAGAAAGACATACTGCTGTTGTCAACGAATTAGAAGATTTGAAGAATGGTGAAAAGCCCGGTGATGAAGAGCTGAATGATGAGCAATTGGAAAAACAAGCTCTGCAAAGGGGATTTGTTTTGCTGCCAGTACCTCAAACAGTAGGGTCTAAAAGAATGGAAAAGTCTTCTTCTATTAAGACTATCACAATTGATAATGATGAATCTAGAATTCCTGAACTCTCATTAAATGTTATTGTTGACACCATGAGCAACAACGGATACAAGTGTATTCCTGTCACTGAATACGAGGAATTGGTTTCAACCTCAACTGCTGGTAATATCACTATTGATGAACTAGATTTGGCCAATACTACTTTAGAGGCTGATGCGATCAAATCCCACTTGGAATCTAAGAAGAATGAGTTGGTCAAGTTGAAATCAAGACGTTCCAGTTTCATTTCGATTTCATCAAATGATTCCACGGTGTCGGTTAATGATCTTTTGCACAGTAAGGAGATGATCATTCAAAAGAAGAAAGATGAGATTATTGCAAATCTCGAAGCGTTGGAGCAGAAGAAGCGTGATATGCAAAAGCAAATCAATAGGGTCTCCATTGCATCCTTTGACTCTGAAGCTAATACTGGTCTCAATGGCAGGCTGAATAAAAAGTTGGCCAAAATTGATGATCAAATTGAGCTGGCCAATATTGAGTTGAACTCCCAACGAAGTGCCTTGGAGGCTGTTAAGGCATATATTGCATGTGCAAGAGATATGAAATTAGCGCCTGTTCAAACTAGAAGTTCGGATATCGTTGCTAACGATAATATCTCCGATCACACCATTAATATAAATGATCAAGTGGAGAAATTAAAGATGGAAGTTTTAGATTTAGAAGCCAAATATAGCTCCAAGGTTGACGAACTGACTATTTTACAGGAAAATGCGAGTAAACCTCTTTCCATAGATGATATGATCATGAGATTGACTTCATTAGGTTTTATTATTAATGGAGGGGGTGTTGATCTTGAACCAACCAGATCTCAACTTTCTCTTGCAACAACAAATGCAACTGAATATTTTGATGCAGAGTCATCTATCAGCGAATCTGGTGCTTTAATTGAACCTGAATTAAGATCCAGAGCGGCCGATTTGGGCTTGGCGTTAGTTCCAGTTGCAGATGTCAGTAAGTATAAATCTGAGGTAGCTAAAAGCGTTGGTGATCTTAACAAATTTACTTATTTACAAATGAGGTCACATGAACTCGGATATGAATTGATCAAGAAAGTGGATCTGGATAAATTGATGAGTCAAATTGGTGAGTTGCCAGAAAGTTTGAATATTGTTGATTTACAAATGTTTGCCAATAAGTTAAATTTGAAATTATTATCAGATGAGGATATTTCTACTTTAAAGAAGCGTCCAGTTACGAGCAGGGATCTTGCCATCAAAGCATCCGAATTGAATTTGGTCATGATGAGTGAAAATGAGGTTAAAGATTTGGAATCCAGACAACCAATCACTTCTGATAACATCAACGATAGGGCTATTGAATTGGGTATGCTATGCATTCCAAGAGCCCAGTATATTGCCACTACAATTGCCAGAGAATGTGATGTTAAAACAGCCGTTGTTTTGTCAAATACCTATTACAAGAAACTGCTGAAGAGTCATGAGTTCTTCAAGAATAGGGCTACTTTAGACACAATTGCACCACCCATGATTCCGGAAGAGACGACATTTGATCAACCAGCTTCGTCAAATGCTATGCCCATTTCCAATATCGATGCCACATCATTGAATACCGTCAACACTATTGTCTCCAATAAACAGGATGTCATCGCATGTGTTGCTCAAACAATAATTGGGGAATATTTGAATAAATATTACAGAAAATTGGGACCATTGACATCAATTGCAGATTCGAGACATGAAAGGTATTTCTGGATTCATCCATACAGTTTAACGATATATTGGTCAAATCATAACCCAGTCTTGGCCACCCAAACTCAAATTAAGGCAATGTCCATTGTATCAGTTGAATCCGTGGACGATAACAACCCGCTGCCACCGGGCATTTATCATAAATCAATTATCGTTAAATCCCATGACAAATCTATCAAAGTGACATGCCCAACTAGACAAAGACATAACATTTGGTTCAACTCGTTGAAATATTTGATTGAAAAGAGTACCGAAAATTGGATTGAAGATGATAAAGTCGAGGACCAATATTCCCAAGATTTTAGAATGGATAAGAGGATTGAATTGGATAGGGCTCAATCTATGACTTTTAGACATAGTCAACCTAGAAATGTGAGTTTTAAAGCGATGGAAAGTAGAAGAATTTCATCCGTTCCATCAATAAGAAATTCTTTAAGGAAGTAGGACAAGATCACGTTGCAGTAATATAGAGTTTTATATGAACGATAGTAAAAACGGTTTTTAATAAACGTTTTAAATTCAAGTAGGATATAAATGAATGACATAATAGTTGGGATATAATATATAAATGATGACTTATTCACCACATTTTCTTTCTTTCCTCTTTCTTGCTCTCCATCTCCCTCTCCCTCTTCCCCTCACCTGTATTTTTTACTCAATCTCCTTGGATTTACCTTCATTGAATGGATTGACAATCTTAACTGTCAAACATGGCAATGCCATTCCAATCTCTGACCTCAACAAAATTGGCACTTTCTCCAATAAATTGATATCTTGGATGGATTGGCCCTGATCAACCCTCGTCTGAGAGTGCGCTAAATAGTCATCCATGTGAATTTCATCAATCTTTGGACCGTGTAACCCAATCTTTTCCAATTTTTTCTGAAATTCATCGGATAAAATGACAGGATGTTCAGCAGCCTCAATTGTTGAACATCTATGTTTGTTCTTAATAGAATTTCTGTAGGATAATGGTTCAGTCTCATCCTTTGGTATGAAAGTTGCCGAATCGACATTAGGTTTCCAATACAACTCCAGTTTACCCCCGGATTTAATAAACTCTGCCTTATTCAATGGTAATTGATCACAATGAACCCTCTTTTCAATTCCAAATTCAGGGAGATAAACATCAAAAGAGGATTCATAAACTTGAATGATGATACCAGTACATGGAACTTGTCCATAAGTGGAACTCATATCATTGATGGTCTGGCATAAAAGTAAGTGGATTGCCTGTTTTTGAGCAGACTCTGCACAATCCTTCTTAAAATTACAATAGTCTGCGATGATTTTCAACGATTCCATATCATCCACATATGTCTCGTTGTTAATGACCTTCTTCAATTGTCTGTGGACAATTATATCCGCATAACGTCTCAAAGGAGATGTAAAATGGGTGAATACTGGCAAATTGAACAAATAATGGTTCAATGAATCCGGGTCTGTTTTACCTGAAATGATATACTTACCTCTACCCATACACTTCAGCAAGATCGTCTCAACGCTTTGTCTCTTAACTGGATCTTTAATGTTCAAAATTGAATTTTGGAATGTCTTTGAATCAGTTGTATCCAAATCAACCCCCAATTGATGAATCTTCTTTTCATAATATTCAAATTTCGTTAGCGTTGGTATTGAAAACTTCCTCAATAGCGCATAATCACCCAGAGAAGAATGAATCTTTTGAGCCACTGCAGAATTGACGTTTTTGAAAATTTCATCAATCACTGCCTTGGATAAGATTTCATCATAAATATTGAGGGATAATTTGACCATTTCATCATCCAATTGATCCAATAATGGTAAAATGGATGAATATTTCAAATTTGAATTAGACAATCTTTTTTGTTTGAGTTTTGTAGAAATATGGGCAAGTGTTTCAATATACTTAGAGATTGCAGTCTCATTTTCACCCTCATTATTTTTTAGAATTGCATCAATATCATCATAATGAACACTGATTGATGGCTCAATAACTGTTTCCGCCATCCCGACGTTCTCAATCTCGAAATTATCTAAATCAATCTCAAAAACAACTGACAATGCCGGTGATTTCTTGCCCTTTTCAAAAGAAATCTCTTTATTGATAAAATCGGGGAACAAATTGACAGTTTTTTGTGGTAAAAACACTCCATGGGATCTCTTTCTTGCTCTCTTGTCCAAATCACTGTCATTCAAGAAATACTCGCCAACATCGGAAATATGAACACCCAATTCAATTTTGCCATTGTTGAGATCTTTGACATGAAATGCATGGTCAGAAAATGAACCATTTGAAATACATGAAAAGATATACTCATCAAATGATTTTCTATCTTTCAACTGCAACACTTCTTCGGTCGTCTTCAAGTCTGTGAATCCTATCCCATCATCATATTCATCACAAATGAAGTTATTGTTTCTTAAAATTGATTCCACTTCAACATCTGGATCATCTTGATCGCCCAATCTTGAAATCAGTGTACCAAACGGATGCAAAGAAGTGATTGGCCATCTTTTAATTGAAGCAATAAAGGTTTGATTTGAATACTTTTCATGATTTTCAATAAAATCTTTAGGTGCTTGTTCAGTTGGAATTGCAATCAAAGGTACCTTTTTATCAATTGGTTTGAACCAGACAATCTTTGGTTTTGGCTTTGGCTTTGGATTCGATTTATTATCATCGTCCATATTTTTATTGGCTTGTGATGGTCTATAAAGACCCAGCGTACCTGAAAATAACTGACCGGGGATTCTGTCGATGACAGCAACAACATGTCCTGCATACAATGGTTTTATGTCATCATTAATTTCTTCCTCTTCGGCCAATAATAATGATTGACCCTCCACTTCCAAATCGTCATTCTTTTTTTGAGTTGGCCTCTGCTTTAATGATCCCTTTCTATTCAAGTGGGTTGAAGTGGAGGTGGCATCGTTGTGAAAGTCGTCATTAATCGCGTCATTCGAAAACTTGGAGTCTTTTCTTCTCTTTTTCTCCTCCTTTTCCCTTTTCGAGGACCAAACATCATCGACGTGTAATAATTCCACTGCAACTAAATCCCCTTCCAAGGCCCTATTACGATCCTTCGAACCACAGATAAAGATATCTGCATCCAACAAACCATCAGTTGAAACGTAAGCATCGGATCTATTCTTTTTGTTGACTCTCAAAATTCCAATGACCAATCTACCTTCATTAACTAGATCAGGGATTGAACTTTGAGGCAAATAAGGAGCAAATAAAGATTTTCTACCTTGAGAATTAAATTGACTAATGGAAGAAATTGAACCATACGAGCTTTTTGCTCTATGACCAGGAATAAACCCTTCAGTTGATTGTGGTGGTGTCAGAACTTGTGGAGAACTGGAAGAATTTGATGAAATTGATGAGGTTGAAAGTCTTTTCCAATTATCACCTCTTCTTTCCGCAAATGATGGTTGAGGTGGTGCCAAAAATTCGGAATTATCCTTTGGAGGGAACTGGAAGCTCTTTTGAGGAGATTTATCGTAGCTTAATGATTTCTTTCTTGAATGTGAAGGAGGGTTGTTTGGGAATTTGAATGCTGGCACGGGAGGTGTTGGCAATAAGTCATCATCCTTTTGGTAAGAAATAGACAATTTTGAAGGAGAATGAGAGCTATTTCTTTGAGCTTGAACTTCTGCTGCAGCCTTTTTGGCCTCCTGTAACCCCAATGAATGTCTTCTATTATGACCAAGACCTTGACTACCATTAACAGAGGAAATTGATGATTGGGATCTTCTATGTGAGGATCTTGGTGATTCGAAATCGGAATAATTGGACGATTTTCTGGAATGGGACTTGGATTGGTAGGTTATAAATCCTCCGTTTGTGGCGTTTTGGACCTTTTGATTCAATTGATGTTGTTGATTAATTAAATGTTGTTGTTGTTGTTGAACCAACTCCAATTGACGCTGGATGTTGAGCTGTTCTTGCATCAACGTAGTCAATTCACTTGGAGATCTCCTGTGCGCCACATGAAGGGTCTTTGGTTGCTTGCCGCTTGTTTTAATCATGTCATCATTGTTCAAGTTTTCTGGGGTCCCTATGGCCCCTGAGGGTCCGGGATTTCCCTGAAAATTTCCCCGTATGTTACCCTGTGAGCTCATATCGTTAGGTACTTGATTGCGTTCTCAAACACGTTCAATTCACTTTAAAAGTGATATTTGGCGAAAAAGGGTGTCAACCGTACAATTGAAATTTCTTTGCCACCGGAAATGAAAGGGGGGTGAGGGGGGCTCAAATTTGGAAAATAGTGTGCGGAACGGAAAAAAGATATTGACGAAACTCGAACCGATAATGGGGGGATGGCTTTTTCCATTTGGCCAAGTTTGAAAAAAAATGCAAAAAAAAAAAAGTATGTCAATAACTAAATTAATTGAGTTTTTTCTCCAGGGTTTTCCCAAAAAGTAAGACTGAAGTGAAGAAAAACCCCCACTAGAAGAAGGCTGGTCCTCGCAAAGATTAATATTAGTGGGAAAGTGAAATTTACTGGGAAAAAATTTCCCCTTAACAACAACCTTATTTTTGCACACAACTGGATTGAAATGTACGTTTAAGACGGATTTAATCTTTACAACAAACCAGGAGAGGAAATCAAATGAAGGAGATAATTGTGTCCCAATTTAGAGGTCATAATGACTCTAGAAGTTGGCAATTGACTACGTGAATTCTTTTAAGTCAATATTGTTGTTGTGAAAAGACGCGAATTCCACGGTAGCATACTAACCTCCCCTCAGGCCACTAATAAAGTATGAGATAACGGAAATGTCTATAGAAATCGACAAGGTGGATGCGAATCCGCAAACCAGGCGATGGACGCCTGACACAGTTTATCATAACATGAACATTATACTGAACAGATGGATCCAACCACAGGGACCGAGAATTGGGGTGTTCCGCTCATTGAACTCGTATGGACCGGTGGGTAAGGTGGACATCTGGATCCACCCATTCCAATGGCAGGGTCAGTGGCATTTAGTGGTTGGTATACGATCTTTCAGCAAGATCATTCTAATCAATTGTTCGAAGGAATCGAAGGCCGGTTTCCCCGTAGAGACGTGTATTGTGTTCGAAGAATTCATTGCTCATTTCCAATCAAAGGTCACAAAGGAGGCACTTCAATACCCGAAATTTTGTAATGATTTGTTTGATGAATTGAGCGATGATAATGGGATCAATTTATTAACAATGGTTTTGACTTTTTGTTTGAGACCGTCAACTTTGATTAAGATTTTCTGTGATCCTTCAACAACTCCTAGACAGTTTGACGTCACCGACTTAATACCGTATGTTACCAATGCGGATGAAAACTTCAGAAAGACGTTGGACAGGAAGTCGTTGTCTGATTTAGAGGATGATGAGGAAGAGGAAGAAATAGCAGAGCAGGTAGAAAGACAGGCGAAGCCATTGCCATCAAAGAAGGTGAATGGTCTGCCAACAAAGCCTCAATCCCACCCACCTAAAAAACGTCCTCAATACATCGAAACTGAAACTCCAGCAAAGCGATTGAGAAGTTTAAATGGATCTTTTGAACAGCCGATTGAATTGGACGAATTGGAAAGTGAAAGTGAAGGTGAGATATTACCATCACCCACTCCACACCCTACAAAGCCAACAAAACGTGAATCGCATAAGGTCTCGGGTATGTCGGAAAACCTTCCCAAAAAGGCAGTTGAGGCGCCAGAGCTCAAAAGCGAAAATACCCCCTCGTCATCATCAGACAGTGAAGGTGAGGAATTATCACCATTAAAACCAATGGATTTAAAATCCTTATTTAAGAGGAATCTTTCCACCTCCTTTTCAAAATTGGCGAAAATGACGAGTTTCAAATCAGCAAAAAATGAGATCGACGATCTATTCGAATGTATTGAAAATTGGTGTCATTTTAAAATAACAAACTCTCAAATCAGTAGTGATGAATTGGATTTGAAGAAATGGGCAATATTAATACGGGAGAATCTAATAGTGGAATTTACAAGGGGCACAAAAAGAGAATTCAATGAAGAGGAGCTCGCAGAGTTATTGAAACTGGATCATTTTAATGAAATTTTCCCATTATTCTTTGAAAATGGAACAATCTTCTTGATCAACTTTCATACTCAAGATGGTTTTAAAACGGTCGTCAACATCATTGTAATTAGCTCAAGGTCGAGAAGTGAGCGGGAAATTATGAAAAACTACGCGTTCAAGAGGTTAGTTGAGATGTATGTGTGGAGATATAATAGGCTAGTCACTAGAATAAGATCAAGTGTCATAACAGTCACAGATGGCTCAATTTATGAAATCTTAATGATTGCAATTTATTGTCTACATAAATTCACAATCATCAAGAAATTCGACATTAGGTTTTCACCAAATATGTTACAGGTTGAAAATTACATAGACAATTTCGAGAAATTGATGCAATCCATCAAACAGAATGATGACATAAAGAGAAATTTATCCTATAAGAGGTTAATAAAGTATTTATAGTACCCCCCTACCCATTGAATCATTTAGATCTGTTTAAAAATAATCTCTGCACCACCACTTAAAACATTATCCATTTCAATTGCATCCGGTGCCCTGTATCTAAATCTCTTGGATAAGTTGTTTCTTGATTGGAATTCCATAACAGGTGAGAATGTACTACTTGATGGTAATAACCCTTCTGGGGCACATGGGTGAACACCTGCCTTCACTGCATGTGGGATATGAGGACCACCAACAAATTTGATGCTAGGAGTGTAAGCCAGCAGTCTAAGTGTTGCTTTCATTTTCAATTCAACCGGAAGTTGAGGGGAGACGGAGGGAGAAGAAAATCGGCTCCGAATGAGTTTTGACGAAATAAAAAGTTAGAGAGAGGTCACGTGACACTTACGTAAGAGAACACTCTTTTTGGAAACCCATTTTTGTCTCTCAGGTGGCGAATTTCTTAAACCATCCTCTTTACCAATGAACCACGATCCATACCACTGGGGGAGACCCAATGATAAAACTTACGGTGCTTACGACTATAGAATTGCTAATGCAGGAAAAGAAGAAAGCAAGACAGACTCATTTCCAACAATGCACACTCAACAACCAATGATTACAGGTACATCAGTTTTGGGGGTTAGATATCAGGACGGTGTGATATTATCAAGTGATACAATGGGTGCTTATGGATCTTTATTGAAGGTGACAGATTTGGAGAGAATCTTCAAGGTTAATGAGGACGTTGTTGTTGGTATAAGTGGGGATATTAGTGATTTTCAATATATTAAGAGATTATTGGATGATTTAGTTATACAAGATTCTTACGATATGGAGGTGAGCCACACCAAGGCTAACCACGTCCATGAGTATTTGACAAGGGTGATGTACAATAGAAGATCGAAGATGAACCCATTATGGAATGCAATTTTGGTGTCAGGATTTGATGATAAAGGAGAGAATTTCTTAAAATATGTCGATTTATTGGGTGTCAGTTATTCATCACCTGCATTGGCCACAGGGTTTGGTACTCACTTGGCAATCCCATTGTTGAGAAAGAAGGTGGAAACAGAGGAAGATGTCTTGAAATTGACAAAAGAAGAAGCAATTAAAGTTATTAAAGATTGTATGAGGGTCTTATACTATAGGGATGCACGTTCATGGAAAAATTATACTCTATGCACAGTTGAAAATTCAACAAAGACTATCACGATTGAACACAATGTTAAGGTTGAAGAAATGAAATGGGAATTTGCAAAGGATATCAGAGGTTACGGTATCCCCCAATTATAGGATTAATGTTAATCCCGGTAAAGCCATCGATATAGAAACCTTTGTATTGAATTGTTTATTCAATTTGACAAGTTGTTGAAAAATCATCCCCCTGGGGTTATATGCGCTGTTGAACGTCTCCTTGACATGGATTATTACAAAGTTGAAACCATCGATCGGCTGCTGTGGGTGATTGATGTAATATTGTTCATTTCTCAATGGTCCTTTGTAGCCCTCTCTATAATCTATTAAACACCTCCTCAATCGCTTAATTTCCGAGAATAGTGTTGTTGGAGTCATGTGACCAAAGTGTGGTGGGGGTTTATCAACGGTGGAACATTCAATAACAATCGAGTTTAGCTTACCTTCTAATATTAGCGGGGTTACCTCCTTCCAAATTGTCATGTTGAGATTGGTTTGGGACATTGAATCCGATTCAACGTCGCCAAAAAACAAGAGATGTCTATCGTCATTCTTCAATAGGAATGCAGAGGAGGTGTAGATTCCCGATGCTGTTCTTCCATGGGACACCGAGTACATCTTCACGTCACAGCAATCGTTGATTTTTGTGAACTCGAAATCTAACGGTTGCAATTGGAATTTACCTATCGACAGCATGTCTGGCCAAATCGTGTCATTGAAGACGTGATTGTTAATAGAGTCCAGGGTGAACTGGGATCCCCATATCCTCTTCACATTGGTGAAATCCGGCGAGTTTAACACGAGCGAACTGATGTGATCTAAATGGGGGTGAGTAATAAGATAATCGTTGACGCCGTTGATCATGTCCCAAGCTTCAACCAACCCCCCCTTCAACTCCAGGTCGACAAGGGGCACGTTTATCAGACTTTGCCATCCAATTGGATCTTCAGGGTAGAGTCCCATGATGTAATCAATCATTTGTTTTGGCTTGATCATGTATTCTCTCAAGGATGTGATACCAGAGCCTGCTTCTAAGGCAATTGTTTCATGAGATCCCACAGGAGAAACCAAATAACTACTGGTCATACATTCTAACGGTCCGCCTGAACACCCAAGAACTGTAAGGTAGAAATTTCCGCTTGGCATACTATCGAAGAAATGTTAAATTGCAGGTATTGTTCTAGAAAAAAAATACGAGAATCCAATGATTAAATGATTGGCTGGAGTAATCCGTTGGCTTCAAATGCATCCGGCTGGAATTGATGTCTATTTGTCTGAACTGGAAGCTATAGATTTAATATGCAATTTTATGTACATTACGATTACGAACAGTAAAACGAAGGGAGTTAGAGAGGTGGCGGATAATAAAACAAATGAGCCCAAAATGCTCACCAAAAAGTTAATCAAGCTGATGATCGGCTCACATTGATCTTCGAGGAGAACGATTTGGTTTAAAATTCATACAAAACGGGGTTATAACCGCTTTGATCTGACAAATCCGAAGCTTATGAAATGCAGGCAGAAAGATTAAATTAGCAATGTTTTGTTAAACCGGAGGATTAGAATGGCACAAAAAAGGAAAAGATGGAGGTAATGCGGGAGGTGAAGGTGAAGGTAAGACTGAAGCCCGGACTGATTACGATGCCAATACCATCGATGATGGCATAAGTCAACTTTAATATGAACAAAACGGATTGCACGGCTGACTGAATATGCCCTGATCATACCAGGATATCCGAAATATTCAATCTTTTATTAAAAATTGAACCACAGTTTTCATGCGGATGAGGATGATTTCGAGGGGCGGGGCAAATGCACACAAAATGGCTTTGATTACATCGCTTGGCGGAATAAAAATAAAACTCGAGAGGGTATGAGACTAGAACTTTCGCCTCTATCGGGTACACGTCCCAGCCATGCTCTTAGTTCGCCCGCCACTCCGCAGACAGCTAGGCCAACCCCCATATCCCCCCACGCTAAATGATTTTCATCAGTACTCTCTCTGAGAGTTTTTTTAGAAGAATCATGTGATTTTAGTGGAAATACGTGATGTTTACGTTGCTTAAAAATCAAGATAGCTGTGGTAGATTAGATGGGATTGGAGTAAAAACGAAAGGTTTAAATCATGTGTGATCAACCTTGGGTCATGTCCAATTTCCCCAATTCTGTCATTTCGCTTTACAATATCATTTCGACAAAAAAAGGAGTTTCACCTTGCCCTAGGTATTAGGCTGTATTGGAATGGGGCGAAACACAAGATGTCTTGATTTAAACGCCAAGATGGGGATTGTATCGACATTGAACCAAGAAAATTGATAGATGCTCAGCATGCTGAGGACTGGGAAGAAACGACAAACAAACAAAATGACCGTGTGAGAGAATATACATCCAATTTAAAACATTTGAGCTGTTTATTGGTGTCCAATTAGAATGAAGCGGCGTTAAAGATGAATAAGGAATTGACTTAAAGTCGCGTCAAGCAAGGGATAGCAAAGAACCAACGGGGATCGTCAAGCTCAAATCCGAACGCTCTCTCACCAGGCATTGATGGCGAAAACCAAAAGTAAGGAAATCCATATTCCATTCCATGATACCGGCGAGCGGGGAATAAAATCATTCATTGTTCCTGTCTTAATATGGTGCGTACCATGGCTCGAAATAAATGAAAATCCCCTGCCCCGGGTCACCACTTTGCTCTTGTTGTTTGTAGTATGTCTTTTCTTCAACGGCCTTCTATAACCAGCTATAATATTATTTAAAAGCACCTGCAGCTTCCTAATTGAGTAAGTTATTAGTTACCATTTTTGGAAATATTCATTCAGCTCCCCGGAGGAAACATGAGACCGAACATCACAAAGTAGGAGAATTTCAACGTTGTGCCAAATCATACTCTCACTCATGGTTTTCTTTTGAGGTCAAACAGGTTGGCACTATTTTTTTTTAAAGTCAAAGAAAGTAAAAAATAATGTGGGCTAAGAGGTTCGAACTCTTGCATCTTTCGATATCACGGCCTAAACGTGACGCCTTAGACCACTCGGCCAAACCCACATCTTGAAATCATAGCAACCAACTCTGGATTACCACCATCTTAACACTATGCGCCACCTTTTACTTGGTCTCTTCAACCCACCCTCCTGATTAATGCGCCACGATGGTCGTTCTTTTACTCTCCGGGCAATCTCTTCCTTCTTGCAATGACATCTGAAAACGTTTATACCGGGTTGAACGAACTAACGGATAGTTTGGTGGCATATCCACGGAATATCATCCCCTACTTCACCCTACTGAGGGAGATCGATGCTAAGTGTGTGTTTACGACCCCTCATCTCAAGGCGTACATTGAGCGGTTTTTGCAGATGAAAGTTGATAACCCCAAGCGGGCGAAGTTGTTGTTAGTGATAAAAAATCATTTGAAGGACCTGATGCCCTCTTTGGAAGAAAAGATGCATGTTTCCACGATAGCCAACGACTATTCGATGAGGGAGCTGAAATTGATCGAATCCAATTTTAACCTCATCATAAATAACGAGATCCCCGAGCTGATACGGTTGGGGCCCATCTGGGAGCCATGCATGAAGGTGAGTGAGCTGAAAACGGTCCAGCAACAGAGAAGTGAATTAAGAAGGGAGGCGATTGCCGCAAAGAAGACGGCAATTGATAACAAGTTCGTTTACGATGACGAGGATTCCAACGTGGAGGTTGAAAAGAAGAGAGAGCCAAAGAAGAGGAGACCGGCCCCAGTTGTCGAAGAGAGAGAGGTGGGAACAAAACGTACAAGAACCAAAAAGCGGGAGAGAGACGCCAAGAGAGAACCAAAGATCGAAGTTAAAAAGAGTGAAGAACAGGTGTATTGTTACTGTCAGCAGGTTTCCTATGGGGAAATGGTTGGTTGTGACGGTGAACATTGTAAGAGAGAGTGGTTTCATTTGCCCTGCACCGGTCTGAAGGAGTTGCCCAAGGGCGAATGGTTCTGTGACGATTGTAAAAGCTGATTCAAAAGACCGAAAAGGGTAAGTGGAAAATTTGTAAACCTAGTGGGTTCTTTATATGACGGTATGTATTAAGAGGCTTTCTCTGTGGAGAGATGATAACTAACAGGATGAAGGATTACTCGGATTTGAAGCTGGCGCCGATCCAGGGAGACTTTGGTCTACTCAAGATCAATTACAGTGAGGATTTCGAGTTGATGATATCTCGGTTTAATGCCCTCCTCGCACTGAAAGAGTACTCCCAGCGGGCTCTAGAGCTTACACAAGAAGTGATAATCAAGGTCCCCTCTCATTACACTGCGTGGCAGTACAGATATCAAATATTGAAGCAGGGTGGTAGAGATTTGGGGTTGGAATTGGAATGGTGTAATGAGATCACAAAAGCAAACGAGAAGAACTATCAGCTCTGGCACTACAGAGAACAGATCATTGAACTGTTTATAGAAACAAGGCTGGGAGGTGATAAGAACAAGTTCCCGCTCAAAGATGAGTACTCAATTGTGGAATTCATGTTGGAGAAGGATGAGAAGAACTACCACGTCTGGACTCACAGGAGATGGCTGGTGAGGTATTTCAAGAGAAATCTGGACCAGGAATTAGAATACACCGAGAATCTCATTGGTCTTGACGTGAGAAACAATTCCGCATGGTGTCATCGATTATTCATTAGTGAAATGATCGATTTTGACCTAGAAAAGGAGCTTCTCTTTGTGGAAAAGTGTTCAAATATTGCACCGACAAACCCCAGTGTTTGGAATTACGCTGAGGCTGTCTTCCCAAAAGAAACCTTGGAAACCTTGGTCTCTCCATTTATCGACAGGGAAATCGTCCCGGTATTGAACCTCCAGGTGGACGTTCTTCTTTGGAAAAAGGCATACCCCGAAGCCCTTGAAGTTATCAAGAAGTTGAGCACGACGCTGGATCCGGTGAGGTCCAAATACTGGCAGTACAGGGCTGATTTGGTGTCGACTACTCAATCGGGAAATATGTAAGCAATTACGTAAGGTTTTGGTTATTTTGAAATCCCAATGTGGCGGGAAATTAATTCTTTGTTTACTCTCTTCTTCTGATAAAATGTCGTTGAATAAGAAGACGAAGAGCCAATTGAGTGACATCGCGGAGGAGTTGGCCTTGGATATTGCTGAATGTAAGGTGAAGCAGGACATCATCAATGTGATCAAGGCCCACCTGCTAGAAAACGCTGAGGACTTCGATGAGGACTCCAAATATTATGAAACACTGCAAGTTTTCAAGCTCTCTCAACCAAAGCAACCAGTTGAGGAGGAGGAAGAATTGGAAGAGGTTGAAGAGGTTGAAGAGGTCGAAGGCCTTGACTCCGAAGCAGAATCCGAGGAAGAATCGGAGGGTGAGTCAGACGAAGGCTCAGAAGACTCCACTGATTATGATTACTCTTCTGACGATGAGGTTGAGTTTGTCTTCCAAATCGGGCTATTAGATGCTCTCAAGGAAGGTAAATTGTCTCAATACACCGAATATAAGAGCTTGGAAATCAGAGATTATCTTTCCGACCCATATTCAATCAATGATGTTGCATTTGCAATTGAAACGGTGCTTTTGCTCCAACATTTGATCCATTACACCCCATTGGTCAACTACACACCTGGTGTTGTTGCAAGTTACTTGCCATCCTTTATTTTGAACATTCCGGTCTCCGATTTAAGCTCCTCGATTAATTTGAACTCAATTACGACCTTGACCCTCTGGTTCCTTGTTTCATATGTCATTCCAAACCTGGGGTCTTATTATCTCAACTTTACCTACGATTTCCAAAAGGATGCCTTCACATACTCCTTGACAAAGTTGTTTATTGCAACTGTTGTCTTCAAGGTGGACATTCCTGAATTCGCCCTGTTGAATGAAGTGAAGTACAACTTTGCCAATTTGTTATCAACAACAACCATTTGTCAGACTGTGACCCACTCCTATTTTGTGGGCTTGGTCACCTTGAGGAACCTTTTTGGCAACTGGATCATCATTGAGGCTATTTTCACCTCCGTTTTGGCATTTTACGCCAACCTGTCTTTTATTTGAGGCCAGAACGGTCCATATAGACTCTTAAGTGGTGTAGAGGATCACCATGGTGCAGGTTGCTAACCAAACCCCCATTGGCGGGAATGTATTTTAAATATGTGTTTGTTTATTTGAATTGAATTTTATTTTACGGAGGAGGTTGTAGGTTGTAAAGCCTGGGAGGAAGGAGAGAGGGAGCAATGAGGAGAAGAGGGAGATATGCCCATACTCTTCACCATACCCATAGTTTCTTTATAGGTTTAATTAGATCATTGTAGTTAAAATGCCACTTAGGCCCGGATTAATCCCTTTAGTTATTTATCATATTTCCATCGTCTCTCGCCTAAATCCACTCCGCTGCCGATTTCCATAGGTTTGGGTCTTACTTCTTGCTCATGATGTTAAAACCTTTCGATTTCTCCTTCAACACCATGGATTAACTTCGTCAACCTTTCCCATACTTCTGCATGGATCTCCTTTATCGACTTTCCGTCCACTTCTATAGGGGACCAGTTCTTTTCCCCACTGAATAGTTCAAACTGGCTTTTAACCTTCGCCTGAAATCCCTCCAGTTCATAACGTTCTTCTCCAAATCCCTCTCTGTTTGCGTTCTCTCCATCTTTGAACTTTAGGAACAACGTCAAATCTGGCCTTGGAAGACCCTTATCCGTTGTCAAGCACCAATCAAAGTCTAAACCCTTGGCCGAGGAATATGCCACACCAGAATAGACATATCTATCGAGTACAACAAGATGCCCCTCTTCTAAGAGGTTCTCTATTTGGCCTCTCACTTCCCAGCGATTTGCACTGAAGAGAAGGTGGATTGCGTGGTCGTCCAGCGGGAATTGAGTGTTGGTCAGGTAAGTGTTGATGATCTGGCCAATTGCAGTATCTCTCTGAGGAAATTTGACTAAAGTGGACTGGACCCCAACGGAGGCCAGACGGTCAAGAAGCTCACCGGTTTGGGTGGTCTTGCCCGTACGATCAAGTCCTTCAATAACAACAAGGGCTCCACGCATGATGAAAGGGTTACGTAAGGGAGAAGAAGAGGACAGAAGAGA
The DNA here is from genome assembly GCA_030557035.1 of Saturnispora kantuleensis. Lineage (NCBI taxonomy): Eukaryota > Fungi > Ascomycota > Pichiomycetes > Pichiales > Pichiaceae > Saturnispora > Saturnispora kantuleensis. Next base: position 205,754 of record JAKTVD010000012.1, on the reverse strand, counting down.
CGAGGTATTATATTCAAAGTAATTCCGATACTACTTGGAAGTGGTGATTGGTACCGAGAAATAGAACTTAAGCAACGATGTTGCGTTACATCCAAGGGGGTTCTGTTATTAATGTGGTAATTTAAAGATGATGGAAGTGTCGTTTATATCACCTTGTTTTCAAAGAATCATGAGAGAAGCTGATTTAATGGTTTAGTGAAATAGTTACGCTGCATTTAGAAATGCAAAGCCTCATCCTCTACCACCACGAGCTGCATCATATCCTAATTTGGTTCTCAATTATGGTTCAAATTCCATAATGCAATCTTCGGGGTTAATATTTATAGTGTTCGTTAAAAGCAGACCACTTAAAAGTGTTAACAGGCTTATTCCCACTATATGCGGTCAAAGATATGCAATTGATATATGATGCATTCAGTAAACAAGGATATCTTCACTTCAATCACTAAAATAGTACCACATTGGGTTCAACATGTACTCTTTCGAACCAATCAAACATTCCAGTATCTTTAACATCCCTCAAGGGTGTGGGTTAGTTAATCTGCTATCTCACTTTCGGTTGGTGAGTCGTCGACCCACGCTCAGATGTTGCCGGCCTCCGCTTGAACCTGCTCATGATTAGCACATGAATGGTCTTCAAATCAGTATGTCAAGTGATATAATAAATATGTAATAGTGTAAAAGTGACTGGATTCAAAATGTTAATTCACAGCTACCATGTAACTCTCCACGGTTTCAAGGTAAACATCATCTTGATACCTGAAATACACCCTCACTGAGTGATGGAAATCAACAGTGAATTAAGCAACCAACCAATCAACCCACCGTGCAACAACCCAATTACCCTTACTCCCACCAAATCACGATTTCGCCTGAGCCACTGCGGGGTTCCACTTTTGATGACTAATCGTGGCAAGTGCCGCATGGATTTCGATCAATAACCGTTTTTTTAGATAGCATAACCGTTTTAGGTAAATCCGATTTTGACCTTATTCGACTTTCTTCTCCTCAATGCTGCCTCAGAATCACAACGAATTCAGAAGCGACACCTTCACTACCCCGACCCCGGAAATGTTGGCCTTGGTCACCCAGGCCACTCTGGGGGATTCCGTCTATGAGGAGGATCAAGATTGTATTGATTTGGAGATGAAGGTGGCCAAATTAACAGGCAAAGAAGCGGGTCTTTACTGTGTTTCCGGTACCCTTTCCAACCAAGTGGCCCTCAGAAGTCACCTGCAGCAGCCTCCACACACAGTTCTCTGTGATTATAGGGGCCATGTCTATGTTCATGAAGCGGGCGGCTTGGCCACATTATCTCAAGCAATGGTTTCTCCAATCAGACCCAGTAACGGACTCTACTTGACATTGGAAGACATTGTTCAGAACATCATCTGGGACGGAGATATCCACGCGGCACCAACCAGGGTGATCTCGTTGGAGAACACCCTCCATGGGATCATCTATCCGTTGGACGAATTGAAGAAAATCAGTGAATGGTGTAGAGCCAACAATTTCAAGCTCCACTTGGATGGTGCACGTATCTGGGACGCCAGTATTGCCACGGGTGTGGATTTGAAGGTTTACGGTGAATTATTTGATTCAATATCTCTCTGTCTTTCCAAGGGTCTTGGTGCGCCAATTGGTTCTGTGTTGGTTGGAGAAAAGTCTTTCATTGCCAAGGCCAATCACTTTAAGAAGCAAAATGGTGGTGGGATCCGTCAGGCAGGGTTCCTAGCAAGAATGGCCTCGTATGCCATTGACACAAACTGGCCCCAAATGGAAAAGGCTCATGACTTTGCTAAGGAAATTGGTCTTTATTGTGAAGAAATCGGGTTGGTGTTAGAAACACCAGCAGAGACAAACTTTGTCTTTTTGGACCAATTCAAGAATGCGATCGATCCAAAGATCATCCCAATTATTGGTGAGAAGCACAAGCTCAAATTGGGTGGGTTCAGATTGGCGTTTTCTTTCCAAAACTCGAGGGAGGCAGTTGAAGCGCTCAAATTGGCCCTTAAGGAACTCAAGGAGTACTCCTTAGCTCATCCATACGATGCAAAGGTGGCAATTGGCATGTATCATACTAAATGAGGATTTTTAAATTGACATTAGATTAGATCCCATTTTGATTCTTCAAAGTGGGGATTTTTTGACCATGCGAAATCTCACATGATTCAATCACATCCCACATCACCACTCTTAGTCCACCACACCCTCTACTTACTTATCCATACTCTTTATTCCTGTTATATTATAATCACAGAAGTCAGATCACGTGACCTTTTTCTTTGGTTGAAAAAAAATGTTTAAAAAATTTTCTTCCCATTTAGTTGACTCTTGTTTTGGTAAAATGTCCACCGAGGAAGTCGCCCCAGCTCATCAGGTGTTCAATACCATCTTGGTGTTGGACTTTGGTTCCCAATACTCCCACTTGATTATTAGAAGATTGAGAGAATTCAATGTTTACGCAGAAATGCTTCCATGTACCCAAAAGATTGATGAATTACCATTCAAGCCAGTTGGTGTGATCCTTTCCGGTGGTCCATACTCAGTTTTCGACCCAGAGGCTCCTCACGTTGATCCTAAGGTCTTTGACTTGGGTGTTCCAATCCTTGGTATCTGTTACGGTATGCAAGAACTGGCCTGGATTAACGGTAAGGGTGTTTCCAGAGGTGAAAAGAGAGAATACGGTCCAGCCGTTGTTAATGTTGAAGACACTACCTGTGAATTGTTTGAAGGTGTTGACAACTCCCAAGTTTGGATGTCCCATCATGATAAGTTGATTTCCTTGCCAACTGGCTTCAAGACTGTTGCAACCTCAGGTAACTCTCCATATGCCGGTATTGCTCATGAAGCTGAAAAAATCTTTGGTTTGCAATTCCACCCAGAAGTGACTCACTCATTGCAAGGTAAGACCTTGTTGAAGAACTTTGCAGTCAAGATCTGTAAAGCTGAACAAAACTGGACTATGGAAAACTTCATTGACAGTGAGATCAAGAGAATTAGACAATTGGTGGGTCCAACCGCCGAGGTCATTGGTGCCGTTTCCGGTGGTGTCGACTCCACTGTTGGTGCTAAGTTGATGAAGGAAGCCATTGGCGACAGATTCCACGCCATCTACGTCGATAACGGGTTGATGAGAAAGAACGAAACCGTCAATGTCAAGAAGACTTTGGACGAAGGTCTTGGTATCAACCTGACCGTTGTCGATGCCGGTGAAGAATTCTTGAACAACTTGAAGGGTGTCACCGATCCTGAAAAGAAGAGAAAGATCATCGGTCACACATTCATCCACGTCTTCGAAAGAGTTGCTGGTGAAATCAAGCCAAAGGATGGCTCCAGCATCGAATACTTGCTTCAAGGTACCCTTTACCCAGATGTCATTGAATCCATCTCCTTTAAGGGTCCATCACAGACAATCAAGACCCACCACAATGTCGGTGGGTTGTTGGACGACATGAAGTTGAAGTTGATCGAACCATTGAGAGAATTGTTCAAGGATGAAGTGAGACATTTGGGTCAATTGATGGGCATTCCAGAGGATTTGGTCTGGAGACACCCTTTCCCTGGTCCAGGTATCGGTATTAGAGTTTTGGGTGAAGTCACCCCTGCTCAAGTCAAGATTGCCAGAGAGGCCGACTACATCTTCATCGAAGAAATTAAGGCCCACGGTTTATACAGACAAATCTCCCAAGCGTTTGCTGCCTTGTTACCTGTTAAATCTGTTGGTGTCATGGGTGACCAAAGAACATACGAACAAGTGATTGCTTTGAGAGCCATCGAAACCACCGATTTCATGACTGCCGATTGGTTTGTCTTTGAAGCCGCATTCTTGAAGAAGGTTGCATCCAGAATTGTCAACGAAGTCGACGGTGTTGCCAGAGTTACTTATGATATCACCTCCAAGCCACCTGCAACTGTTGAATGGGAGTAGATTTGCCCATTTTATTAATTCATCTTAACTTTCTTCTTTATAATTAACTCTCTACTAAACAATGATACCCTGTCTAAGGATAAAAGCACTGATCAAGTGTTCCTCGTGGGTTAAACTACACATAAATTCCTCCCTACCAATTTTATCATAAATCCTTGGATCCACTCCAATTATTGGCCTGCCATCGTCATTGTTCTCTTTATACCAACTGGACATTCGGAACTTTAACTGATCCTCCCTGTCGAGTGTTTTGTAAATAGCCTCCTTCACACACCAACTGATACTAAGAATCAAATTACATTTGTTTAAATCACCTAAATCGTGGGCTCGCCGGAAATGGGGAAGTTCTCGCTTTGGGTGCAAAACCCTCTCAGAAAACCGTTTCAGTTTGAACGGGGATTCCAAAATCCTCTTAAATCGTAGGGAGTTGTGTAAATCTGTGCCAATTGATAACACCTTTGGCATAACCATGGTGACAGAAAATTTTCATTCTATAAGTCATTATGGCCAATTTTAGTGAATTGAGTTTAATAATATCTAGGATCTCCATAGTTGTTCTATTGCATTTATTAATTACTCTTGTTATCCCCAATTCGAAAATCCCAACCTTTTTTACAATCATTTTATCAACTTCGATCTTGACAAATTCGAATATGTTTAAGAACTTTAAATCATTGATTCACAAAGGCCACATAGAGGTGGACCACCAACGAACCGACTTGCTTAACACAATGGCGGAGATGCAGAATTATGTGAAAAATGGGACAGCTTGGAACAACAGGAGGAGACTTCTATTCAAAAAACTCTCTAACCAACAACAATTCACAGTGAACAGAACCCCATATCTTTCTAAACTGAGCACAATGGAGTCCCTACTTAAAGAGAATGTCAAAATTCTCTCATCCATAGAATCCCTTGCTGTCAAGAACTACCAGGTGACCCCACAGGAGGTCCAAATGATGTCTAAATTGGGTGGTGGTAACTACTTCCGTGTGGTGGAGGCCCTTTGTCATTATGCACGTGATTGGTCTTCTCAGCATTACAAAGATGAAGTGGAGCCCCTTGTGAAGTACATCAAGAGTCAAATGACCGGGTTGAATAAACCAACAATTATAGTTCCAGGTTCTGGTTTGGGTAGGGTGGCTTATGAGATGACCAGCTTTGGGGGTGAAGTTCATTCAGTAGAATTTTCCTGGCTCATGGTTTTAATGAATGAGTACATTTACCAGCAGGACGGTAGTACCTTGTATCCATATATTCACACATATTCCAATCATTTAAACTCACAGGACCAGTTTAGGTCAGTGGCATTACAGACCGTGGAGAAACCTGAGAATTTGCACATTCACCACGGTGACTTCACGAAATTTCAGTTGGAAGACGGTGATAAGGAGGGTGATGTGGTTATTGTTACATGTTTCTTTATGGACACAGCTGAGAATATGATGGATTATATTGAATCGATCAATAGGCTATGCAGCCAGTTCAAGGGTAAAAAGCGTTGGATAAACGTTGGCCCACTCAAATATGGCTCTGCAGCCCAGGTAGAGTTCAACTCCGAGGAAATGAAGCAGGTGATTGAACTATATGGGTGGAAAATTACAGATGAGCAAAATCCAGAATTGGTCGGCTACTTGACAAACAGGCAAAGTTTATGGCAGGGTTATTATAAAGTTATTAAATGGAAGGCTGAACTTACTTAAAGTCAACATTGGAATTAATTTGTAACTTTTTATCACTACCACCACTCAAAATACCAATCTCCTTCTCCCATTTTGTTGCAAGGACCGTTGATTTTGATTCACCAGATTCCCTGACAATGGTATACATTGGTTTGTTTGCTCTGATATCCCAGACCTTCGTAGTACCATCATGGGAACCCGAGATCAAAACATACTCGTTGTCCGTTGTATCCAATGACACGACAAAGTTGGTGTGTCCAACCAATTGGGAATTTGTAACCTTGGAAGCCCTTGGATCGTGTAAATTGATGTGTCTAGCCGATGAACCTGAGGCTAGCAAACCCAAACTTGGCAAACCACAAAGGGAAAGTAGGGAATAATTTGTTTGTTTTGAGTCAACGCATCTGGAGGTGACTAAATCCCACGTCTTGATTGTGTGATCTTGAGAAACTGAATGAGCAACGGTTGAATCCTTTGGATCGAAAATGACAGACTCCACTGACGATTTGTGAGATTCCAAAATTGCCAATGGCAATTTCCTCTTGATAGTTGAATCCAATTGAGCCAGCTTTAATCTCTTTCTGCTCGATGAAGACAACTTTTGACCTTCCTCGCTGTATTCCTTATTTTCCATCTCCTTAACGTTCGTTGACCAGATGGCTAGAGTGTGATCTTGGGAAGCGGAGATGATTCTATTAGTGGAAACATCAACAGCTAAAGAGTTGACACTGGCTTTATGGTAATCTAACAATGCCAATGTCTTACCCTTTTGAGTATCTTTATCTAAATCTTCATTGGAAATTGTGGTTGCCTTCCATAATCTGATCGTTCTATCCATACCACCTGTGACAAATCTAGTTGGTGAAATAAATTTAACACTCTTGACTGGTTGAGAATGTCCTTCCAATTGGGTTTCAACTTTACCCGATTGATTCCAAATTCGCACAATACCATCGTAAGAACCTGTCAAAATCTTAGGATTGGTGCTTATAGTTGTGGAATTCTCGCCGTTTTGAACACTCATAGATCCTAATGTATCAATAGATGAGATCCAATCCTCATTGGAGAAACTGGATAAATATTTTGGAGGTAAAACTGCTCTCGTGTATTCCAAAGTAAGAGTGGTTTCAGTGGAAAGACCATTTGCAACCAAGTAATCTTGTAAATTTGTCTTTAATATCGTACCATCTATTAAAAATTCAAATGGAACCGGTTGATCAGTTTTTAACAGATGGTTAACAATTTCCGAAAGACCAAATCTTTTTAAAGAAACAGGAACAAATAATGGATTAGAACTACAATGAAGTTCTTCATCTTCATCTCTAGTGAAAAATTTCACCTTAATTTGATCCTTTGCTGACATTATTTGATTTAAAAGGTGAAGAACAAAGTGAAAATTTCACTCTAAAAAAAAATTTTTATTTCCCAATGTGGAAAGAAGAGAATATATAAGAGGAGGGAAAAAAAGTTCCCAGTGATTTTCCCAGTAAAAAAATGCACCTACCGTGGAGTTTATGCTGCTGCGACAATTTTTAAAAATTGATCCCTACTGGTTTGTGTATGCGATCGTCTGCCTTTGCATTTACTTTAAAAAAATAACACTTATTGTCGTTCACCTCTTTTCTGTTGTTTTGATGGTTGATTACCCTTTTTTGACATCAGCCCCGGGGAAGGTGATCCTTTTTGGTGAGCACTCTGCTGTTTACAACAAAGTGAGTTTCAATACCTTTTGAATCCATTTAAAACGGGTTACTAACAAATACCCTAATTTAGCCAGCAATTGCAGCTGCTTTGTCATTGAGAACGTACCTGCTTGTGACCAAGGATTCTGGAGACGACGACTTCATAAAATTGGAATTTCCTGACATCGACTTCTCCTTTCAATGGTCTAAAGCAGACTTTCCATGGCATTTGACAACAAACGAACAGGGGGTCCCAATGCCCGACCAGGAATTAGATCCGGAATTGGTGAATGAAATCACTCCTTTGTTAACCACTGTAACGTCTCCATTGCACTACGCAGCAGCATACGCTTTTCTCTATCTCTTTATCTCACTCTGTCCAAACAACGTTGAGGGTGGATTGACTTTCACGGTGAGATCAACGTTGCCAATTGGCGCAGGTTTGGGCTCTTCTGCATCAATTTCGGTGTGTTTAGCCAGTGCCCTAGCATACATCGGTGGTCACATCAAGGTGGCACAGATTACAAATGATACGATTATTAAGAAAGATTCGGATGACTGCACATTTGTGGATGCTTGGTCGTTTATGGGTGAAAAATGTATCCACGGTAACCCCAGTGGGATTGATAATGCCGTCGCCACCCACGGTGGTGCTGTGATGTTCCAAAGAATGGCTAATTCAATGCCAAGTGTTAGAACCTCAATGAGAAATTTCCCCAAGATTGACTTATTGTTGACTAACACCAAGACTCCCAGAAGAACAGCCACATTGGTGGGAAGTGTCGCACGTATCACCAATGAATTTCCAAAGACATCTGGTGCGATTTTGGAATCAATGGAAGCCATTGCAAGGGAGGCCTATAATCTGATGTTGAGACCATTTTTGGATGAAGAATCGAAAAAGAGACTATTTGAACTAGTGAGATTAAACCATGGTTTACTAGTTGCCTTAGGGGTCTCTCACCCAAATTTGGAGAGAATTAAACTCTATTGTGACGAATTGTCTATTGGTGAAACTAAATTGACTGGTGCAGGTGGTGGAGGATGTGCAATCACGTTAATAAATGACAACATTCCAGAGGAGAGTCTCAAGTCATTGGAAGCCAAATTTGAAGCAAAAGGTTTTGAAACCTTTAAAACAAGTTTGGGTGGTAAAGGTGTGGGTTTGTTGGCCCACCCAAATTTTCCGATCACAGTGGATTCATTCGTCAGGCTGGCATCTGGGGAAGAAATTGAAACAGAGGTTGGTTGTACAAAAATAGAATCTTGGAGGTACTGGTGATTATTTAGAGTTTTGAATCCCGGGTGGTCTTCTTATACAAGGCAACAGCCTTTGATGACATACCGTAACCAGCCTGGTAGCCGTAACCGGAAGCACCGTAGTTGTGCACAATCAGCTTGCCATCTTCCAAAGTTTCGGCCTCAACCCTGACCCCACCGTGTCTGGAGGGTCTCAACCCAGCAGCGACCCTGATGATCTCGAGAGGTTGGTCAAGGATCTTTGGCAATAAAGCAGTGGTTCTCTTAATGATATCTTCGGTTTCCCCTTCAAATGTATCACCAGTCCAGTTATCCTTTTGTAAAAACCCACCCAAAACCAATTGGTCCTTGGAATGTGGTCTTGGAATAATATATGTAGCGTAATCGTCCCCCCATCTCATCATATTTTCTTGAATGTGTGGTGCTTTGACAACGACAACTTGGCCTCTAGTTGGGTACACCTTGTCATCCTTGACGCCGTTGATGGAAAATGCACCGATACCTGAGCAGTTCATAACAACTTTGGTGTAAGGCAAGTAAGCTTGACAAATATGGGTCAATTCTCTCTGAATAAACACCACGCCCAACTTGTCCAAGTAGTTTTTAAAGTTGGAAAGGAAGACAGGACAGTTGAAGTTCCAAGTTGTAAAGGTAATACCGTATGCCACGCCAGCAGGTAAATCCGATTTTTCAATCACTTGGAAATCCTTCAAGTAAGATTTCAACGAGGCTAGCTTATATTCATCTGGCTGGGAATCCCAGTATTCGGTACTTGGCTTCATATCTAAACCACACGTTGGTCCACCCAACTTCTTTTGAATTTCACCAAGGTGCTCATAGGTGTACTTGTCGAAAGCGAGAGTGTCCTTGTCATTAGGAGAAATACACGAAAAGTTACCACCAGCCCAAGGAGATGTATAATCTATCGATTGATCTCCTGGCATATGTTTTGCGATCACGGTGATCTTGCTCGGTGGAACGTGAGCTTCATTGATCAAACAGTATGTTGTGTATAAACCAACAATACCAGAACCAAGAACAGTAATAGTGGACATTGTAACTACCTAAAGGAATCGAATTCAATGATCCGGAGGTGGGAATGGGCGGGTTTTTATAATGACGGGAGAGTAAAGTTGATCATATCATAATTTTTTTTGCACCTCTATTAGCGCTTTTGGTTTTAAAGGTGATTCGCTTTGATGAATGAGAGCAGTTTTTCGGCAGGGAAAGGTAAGGGACAGTTACTATAGGTATTATATTCAACAATTTTGAAGTTTTAAACGAGAAAAAGGCATTATTGTTTGTAAAATTAACGGGTTCAAGAGTGGAATTTTAGAGATAACATTTGATTAAATGAGGCAAAATTAAAGAAATTGACTCATATTGCCCGGGAAACAGGTGCACCAATTTTAATCGTAAGATATCGATTGGCTTTGTGGGGTTTATTTTAAGATTAATATGAATGTGGGTTGGGAGACCCAGATCGCAATTAGTAAAAGCGCTGAAAGTTGAATAAGTAGTTTTTAACAAAAGCCTCTATAATGAGAATATATAAATAAATAGAAGAAATCGGTGTGCACAAATAAGTCAGTCAAGACCATTAGCAATGCGTATCTTCTACCGGGTCATCAGATGAGAGATATTTGCTCATTCGCTCGGCTACTTAGTATTTTCATCATCCTTCTTTTCGTTGATGACCAAGTCATGTGATTTGTAAACGTTACCCTGTTTGCATTCCATGGAACCGGGGAACAGTTCAGGGAAGTAGCTTCTAACATAGTTGTGAAAGACCCACTTTCTGTCACTCCAGTTACTCTCCACGGGCGATTGGTCCTTCATTTCCAAGGAAACTTGTTCACATTGGTTCCAAACACGCAAAACATTCAAACCCATGAGTTTTGCAATATCAGCTTCGCTTGCATGCATATCTTTCCAAACCCTCTTAATCAGAGCTGGATACTTTGAAACATCCTCGAGACCCTTTGGACCGCAGGGGATTCCATCGAAATCAGAGCCAAAACCCACATGATCCCAGCCGATTCTTTTAATGATATACTCCACATGCTCGGCAGCCTCATCGATGGTGACGTCGGACGCTTCTTGGTCCTCTTTTTTCAAGAACTCCGGAAAGAAGTTGATGCAGATAACACCACCGTTCAATTTGACCTTGTCCAAAATATCGTCTTGGACGTTTCTCAAATGTGGACAAAGTGTGTAAACCGAGGAATGGGAAAAAAGAACAGGGGCTTTGGTGATCTCTAAGACATCGACCATCGTATTGTAGGAAACGTGGGATAAATCCACCATCATACCCAACCGGTTCATCTCCAGAACACAATCCTTACCGAATTTTGTAAGACCCTTATCAGGCAATCCTGCGGTCACAGTAGATGCTGCTGTTGCAAAGGGGTTGTCACAGTTGTGGGTCAAAGTGATGTATCTCACCCCCAAGTCAAAATATTGTCTAATGACACCAAGAGAAAGATCCACTTGGTGCAAACCTTCAACTCCCAGGGTAATGGAGATTTGGTTGCCATTTGAACTTTGGAAGCTCTCCAACGCCTCCATGGAGTTGGAAACAAACTTGAAATTCTTCGAATACTTATCAACCAGTCTTTTAACCACATCAATCTGCTCCAGCGTATCTCTCACAGCACTGTTGGCTTTATTAAAGTCCGTGTAAAGAAAATCGTCATCCTTGCACTCAATCCAACAGCTGAAAAACTGGAGCCCAATTCTGCCTTCCTTCATCTTGACCAAATCGGTCTGAGAAGTGAGAAGATTGTCAAAGTTGAAACCAGGGGTGTTAAGCTCGTAATGCAACTGGCTTCTTAACAGGTAGGGAAAGTCATTGTGGGTATCTGTTATTGGAACAGTCTTTGCAAGTTGCTCAAATTTCTCTTCAATATCCATCGTCATCTTGTTAAACACACAGGGTAAGAAGCGAGGTAACTGCGGCTCCTTTATTGCCTCTCAAAGCGCCGAACATATGCATATCTTATCGGATGCAAAGAGCGCATCGCTTACGTAAGCCGTCATCCGCGTGCGCTTGGCGATCTCCAGCGGTTAAAAGTTTCTCCAAACGGCACTGTGAACATTTTATTGGACATTTCATAATTAGTGTTATCATTGGCTGTGGTGGCCTATCTTGGACGGAATTTTTATATAAGGGGTAACTGTGGACCAGCCACAGCATTGAATTTACTTTTATAACCATGAGCAAGCTGGAATCACAAATAACATTGGAAGCGGCCCAATCGAACGCTTACCGTTTGAACGATAAGGGAGATGAGATCCTTAACTCGGGGTTGAAAGCCGGGTTGAAGAATAGAATGATTAATTTGATTGCCTTATGTGGGTTGATCGGTCCTGGGGTCTTTATCGTATGTATCTTACATCAGATCATAAGCCAATATGTATATACTAACACTCAAGTTTAGGGTATGGGTAGTGCCTTGGCCTCCGGTGGGCCTGTTGGCCTTATTGTTGGGTTTGCAATTGTTGGTATACTCGTTTTTGCGATGATGGGCTCAATTGGGGAGATGAATGCTCTTTTAGATAACAACTTTGCCATTTTAGGATCCAGATTCGTTTCAAAAGGTTTTGGTGCAACGGTGGCCATCTTCTACGTGATCATTTGGATTACAAACATCATTGCGGAATACACTTCTTTAACATCTGCGATGGAAACTTACTCAACAACCGTTCCAACGTACGGTTGGTACCTTATTTTTTGGTTCGTCTTTACGGTCTTCCAATGTCTGAATGTGTCGTGGTGGGGTGAGGCAGAGTATTTCTTGGGGTTTTTGAAATTGGCATTTCTATCGGGTTATTACATCTTTGCAATCATTTATGCGGCAGGTGGGATCAAGGGTCATTCCCCAGATAATCCATTCCAGAACTATCCATTGAAGTCGGGATTCAAAGGTATTGCCAACTCTTTTGTTTACGCCGGTGTCTTTTACTCCGGTGTGGAGGGTGTTTCAGTCATTGCTGCGGAAGCCAGAAACCCACGTAAGGCGATCCCAACCGCCGTGAGATCCACAGTTTTCAGGGTTTTTTACGTCTATTTTGGCTTGTCCATCTTCTACGGGATCACCGTTGCTTACAATGACCCATTGTTGACATCAGCTGACAAGATCATGAGATCGCCAATGACTATTGCATTTACAAATGCAGGCTGGCCAAATGGGAAGTATTTCGTTACTACAATGGTCTGGATAACCTGCTTTTCCTCAATTAATTCCGCAATCTATTTTGCTTCCAGAGCACTTTTCACTTGGTCAAGTGCTGGTTATGGACCAAAAATATTCACAAAAACAGACAAGAGAGGGATTCCCTATGTTGCAATTCATTCAATGCACATCTTTGGATTCCTTTCAATATTGTCTTACACTTCTGGTTCATCTGTTGCTTATGGTTACATTGTCAATGTCACAGGTGTTGCCTGTTTCATTGTTTGGACTTGCATTTTAGTCACCCATTTGAGATTCAGATGGGGTTGGGTCCGTCAAGGTTTCCCGTTATCGGATATGCCTTTCCGCACTATCTTATTCCCATGGGCAAACTTTATTGCAATTGTCATTGGTGTGGTCTTAACACTGGTGCAAGGTTGGAGTTGCTTTGTCCCATTTGATTACAAATCATTCATTGATGGATATATCATGTTGCCTATCTTTTTCATAGTGTGGGCCTTCTATGACTTAGTTTACTTTAAAGAAGGATTTATTAAATACGAGGATATGGATTTCATTACCGGGAGAAGACCAGATTTGGATGATACAGTGGGGGCTGCTTTGGATGACTACGTTTCGGTAGAAGAGATACAAGGGGGAAAAGTGGAGTATAAAGAGTCTAATTCTTTATAGTTTATTCAAGTATTGGGTTATCCATATGTTCAATATATTCGTTATATTTATAGTTTTTAAGTTACTAATTCGGTTGGAAAAGCATATGAGCTGCTCATGAAGTGTGTACAAGTGAGTCTATTGTGGGGCTTCTATGCTTTCATCCATCTTTTTTTGGCTGGTGTTTATCTTACTAATATACATATAGAATCCCCCAGGGATCCACAATCATCTTCCCAAATTCAACTTCCAACGTAGCTGCTTGGTTATCTTGAACCAATCAATATATATTATCCCATTCTCATTCATACTCCATAATTTCTCTACAACAAAGAGTAACTTTTGGTATGAACTCAAATACCCGCATACTTGAATTAAAATATTGAACATCTCTTTAACATCCTTCTTATCCTCGGTTGTAACTGCGCTTATACCCAAGAGTAGCATTGGGAACGCCAAACTGTTTTTTAACCGAGGGGATTTAATCAAAATCCTCAAATCCTCCCTTAGATTATACGCCAATATTTGGATTTCTGGCACCATTGGTGGTAGCTTCCTGATGACCTGTCTTAAGTAAATTTGGGTCGCCAATTGGTAAACTTCAAAAAGAGTCAAATGGAATTCCAATTCTTCTGGGGTTTGTAGATATGGTAAGCAAGTCAAATCTGGCTTTGTGAACTTGATCTCCTTATCTAATTGCTCTGATTTTTTCATCATCTTTGTCATCACTTCAAATCTATCGCACTCGGGTAAATCTAGATCAACTTGCATTGTGTTGTATTCAACTAAAACGTTGACTATTTCACCAATGATGAGAATTATTGGTCTAATGCATCCTTGCAGAGGGTCATGGACCTTGATGGTATTCTCATTACTAGCAAATAGAGCCTTGTAATCATTAATTGGATAGAAGGTCCCATTTTCATTTGATTGACTTGCTAAGACGTCAAAATAGGCAAAATTTTCCGCCAAAAGGTTTCCTTCTATTGAACAGGTATTCAATAGGTATTTAAAATTCCCCGGCATTTCATTGATCATATTAAAACAACTTGTGAAATAATTTGACCAATTAATGGTGTCTCCGAATGAGATCTCCATACACACTAGGATCATGTAACAGACAAAATTGACAATGAACTTTTCCCTATCCAACGATTTATTGTATTTGTTAATCATTTCATTCGCCATTTCGATGTACCTATCTGCGTCCTTATTTTCCACTTGATAATTTAAATTATGGTTCTTCTTCATTTTGCATCCCCACCCAACTAATGTGTAGAGGACAGAACTCTCTTTAAAAGCTAGAGGAACATATATCTTGGAATAATAATTGAATTCCTGGGGAAGAATGCATAAGTTGGGTAAAATCGACTTACAGTAGTATTCAAAATGTGATAGTTCATCGAATGTTAGCTCCACGGGTAACTTTATTTCCATCGAAGCTGGAACACTATTGAATACCCGTTGAAACTTGGGATCATCCCCAAACACCAAATCATAAAATTGGCCTCCAATACCCTTTTGAATCATCAATAAAGCCTGCTCACCAATGATTGTTTTCAAGCCCTTAATTGTTGATATTTTAACGTTCTTCAAGTCCCTCATTCCATCTCCGGTGGAATTTTTTATTCCTAACGCTTTGATAGCCGCATCTGATAATCCTGTCGTTGGCTGTTCTTCAATTGGGTGAGAATGGGGATCTCTGTATTCACAGATGATGTTTCTTTTTAAGCATCCTGTACAGATTGGTTTGATCTCGTCACATTTCTTCTTTCTTCTTTTACAGTTCACACATCCCATCTTCGACCGGGTCTTCTTCAACTCTTTGCGCGGTCCCCCATTCATGCTCTTCATACGTTGCTGTGTATAAATCAATAGCTCACCAGGTCAGATGAAATTTCAACCATCCACAAAGAGTCCATCACGTGATATCGATTACGTAACAATGCTTTATAATCTTGTTTACTCCTTGGTGAGGATTCAGGGTTTAATCCATTCTGTTTGTATAGATACTTTCTTTTTTTGCCAAATTTGGGTATGTCCGGCTTTTCCTGTTGCTTTACAGATGACTAAGTTAGTAAAGAAATATTCTAGTGGATTAAATTGAAAACAATCTGAAGGACATATGTGCACTATTTTGCGGCTAAAATGGTGCAACGCATTAACACTTTAATAAGGAACTGGTTTGGTACGGCTCTATGCTCCGAATAATGTACAACTTAAAGGACTTGGTTGTGATAGCTCATGCTACTCTGAATATTCCAGAAAATGCGCTAAGCTAGTTGCTAATTGTGTCAACACCAACAAGAATACCACAAATTATGGATACTATTTTTAATAGAGCCGTTTACCGATGTAAATACAGAGTTAACGCTAAAGAGGAAGGTATCGAAAATGAGCTAAAATCCGCACTCACAAAATGTGCACGTGACTCCTGTGAAACTTTTCACTCTTTTTTATCATAGAAGGGGTCTTTCCTGTAAAATATGAAGAGGATCCTGGTCCATAGTGGGCTCCGGTGTTTTCAAAGTAGTTTTAAAAGATGTTATGCTATTACTGTTAGAGAACGAGTTTTGGATCAATCAATAGATTTGAACTTCGACAGTGATACATTCTTAAGAATACCGGAAGAACCAAATCCACAAGCTAAAAGTATTCTAGCCAGCCAAAGTGGGGGATTACGTAGAACTTCTGGCTTCTTAAATGATATTATTAGCAAAAAGAATTTGGAAGTGTCGATTGACGAGGAGACAATCTTGGATTTAGTGAGGGATTTATCACCCACACCAGTGCCAGAATCAGAGATTCCATATGTGGAGTTTGTTCATTTAAGCGTAGCTTACTCGCTACCTCATATGCCAAAGAAGTTGACGGAGTCAAACATTAATAGTTATATTAAGAAATTGACATCACAATCATACCATCCAAATATCCATTCTGCAGTCGTCAACAGAATCACCCAACTTGTTGAGGATCATCCAATGTGGATAACAAAGGAAAGTTATGTGTTCATGGTGTCGCTTCTTCACTTTCTATTGAAATCAAATGTAGCTTTCGAAGTGATGGATGTAATGCAAGCAAATACATCGATTGTCCAAGATATTGACTTCATGAACGGTTTGCTGATGGCCCAGAATGCTCCAACCGTGTACAGGTTTAGAATAAATAAATTAGAAGATGCCTTGCAGAGGAATAAGAAAATCAACATCAACACATGGTATTACATCTTCAATTTATTGAAATCACCCGGTGCTAAGTTGAAAATGTTGAATATGATGCTGGATTATGATATACCAGTGAGACCGGTTTTTACCACGTACATTTTGAGAATGACAGACGTTTTAAAACCTGAAGAGTTGACGGATTTGTACACTCAATGCAAAATCCAGCTAGATCCGTTCACTTTCAACACAATGATCAGATCGTTTCTTTTCAATAATAGAGTCGATGATGCTTGGAAATTGGTCAAGGAGTCAAAAGATACCCACTTTGTGACAAACGATACTTTTCTAACTTTCATCGAATACTTTTGCAACTTGAACCAATTGGCAATGTGTTTTTCGTTCAGCAGGCTATGGTCCAAAGTAATCGGTGGTTCAATGGAGGCTAACTTCAAACTGTACCTTCTCAATCAATATTTGACTGAGTGTCCCTATTTCCCTGCTTGGTCTAATGTTGTGAAGATCTGTAGATTATTGGATGCAAAGGGAAGAAAATATGTCAATGTTTCCAAGTGGGCCAACTGGGCAATTCATGATTATGCAATTGTTCATAACGTTCCAGATCCATCAACAGGGTTGGGCAAAGTGGGCAAGTTGTTGAAACAGAGGATCGAAAACGACTTGTATTGGCCAGATGAGCCAATTTTTGAGATGGAAGAGAATTCAACCGATTTCAAAGAAACTGCAATGTTATTGGGGTGGAATAAGTGATGGGGTATGGTTAGAAAAGTGATGTTTATAAATATACTATACAATAAAAAAAAGGAATAACTCATAACGAAATAAACTTGGTTATGGCATCTACACATTCTGAACCATTTGGAGACTTTATTGCCTCTTTTGTTTCTTAGCAACGCTACTGTAATTGGAATCCACCATTGTCCTCTTGGGATACTCAGGGTTCAAAAAAGCATCACTGTTCAAATTCAGGGTGGGTGTATCTGCGTTCAGCTCCAAGAGCTGAGAATCTGCATCATCAAGCTCAGGGTTAAGGAAATCCTCTTCATCACCCCCGTCACCGATTACATCGCTTAATCCATCGACGGGCTTATTTCCATATCTGCTGATCCAATCGTTCACTTGGTTGATGGCACTGTCGTTATCGTCTAAATGCTGATTGATATTTCCAATAATCAGCTCGGGTGTGTTAGGTTGTGTAGGGGCTTGATGATATTGTTTTATTGGCATGAATTTTCTTCCCAGAGAGGAAGGGGTGTCACCGTCTAATTCTTGAATATTTGGTGAATCTGGAAATTGAGAATGGCTCAGATCAGTCAAGATTGGCTTTTGAGATGACGTAGAAGAGAACGATCCATGGGCCCTTTGAGTAATCATCAACTGTTGTTTATTACCGGTGGGTTGAGGATATAGTGGTTGTTGGTGAATTGGCTGGGATTGGGAATGTTGCATTTTCAGCTGCTGATGGGTCAAATCATTCCCGGCGGCATCAGGATACCAATTGGAGTAATCTGCTTGAAATTTATTGATATTTCGTGGTTGCAAATCCATCAATCCAGCACCACTCTGATTCACTTGATCCAACAGCTTCGAGGTGTTATTACCATAAACGCTCACCAAAAATCTCAGAATCCTATCCAGAGTCTCGGATTGAAGTTTATGTTTCTCTCTGGCCAAAAAGTTCTCCTTCCAGAGCATCTCGTTATCCTGTCTCACTCTACGTAAATCGTCTGCAATCAATTTTTGGTTATTCTTCATCAGTTCCAACTGGGATAGCAATTGTTTGATATCAACATCGTTCTCCTCATGCTGTTCATCTTTTGGCTTATTACGCACAATATTATCCAAGAGGTCCTCCCGATCTTTTTTAAAATTTGGGTTCTTAAACTGCCAGGCTTCCTCACTTTGATTCAGACTTCCATGACTCACGTCTTGTACTTTATGCCAACCATACATGTTTAACTGCCTCACAAAGCTCGCAAAGTTGTTGTGCTTAAAATACTTTGGGAGAACAAACTTCATAAACTTTTCTCTATCCGACACCAAGAAGCTTTCACCGTCTGGCAACCAATGAATGTATTCCTTGTTTTGAGTTTCATTAACCATATTCCATAGCTTCACAACAAACGCTGGTCTCTTCCCCCCATTTTGCTTCTTCTTTGGCTTCTTAACATCACCTTGTAAACTCTCCATGTTCTTCTTGAGCAGCAAATCACTTGGCGTGTCCAGTATAGGTTCCACTATTGGTTTATAATTTGATAGAGGATACCCCAGTGCATAATCCTGTTCTGGATCCAGCGATTCAATCCCACCAGTCCTCTCTTCAGGAGAGGTAATAATTGGTCCCACCACATCCGGATTGGCCAATAAAGGGTCAAAATCATCGAATTGGCCGTCGTTTAGAAATGCTGAACTAGGACCACTATCTTCACTCTTAATAGGGACTTCCTCTAGATTGGATCTTCCCATTTAAATGTGCTCTACTGAAAAGAAGGATCAATTAGGGGGGAAAAGTTGACTGCTTAGGTAATATAGGTGAAGATTTTGTCACTCTAAGAATTAAACGTGAAATCGGAATAAAGCTGGCTTCATGATGGTTACATATTCTTTATAGAGCTTCCTGGTCAACCTAGGAATGCAGTAAGCTACAAATATCGGTTTTTTTTAACTTGTTTACCGGAAGAAATGGGAAATATCAACTCTTATAATAGGGGGTTTTCCGGTTATGTAAGTGTGCCACAGGCCATATGTCCTTTTTTTGACGCACGAACCTGCATTAAAAATAGCTTACATTTTGAATAGTACGACCAAGTGATGAATGGGATGAAAAACTGCTTTGCAAGAACAATAATTCGAATAATAAATTTAATAGGAATTTTCAAAAAGAAAGGCCTGATGGCCCGGGAATTCCATAACTGCTACATTGAAAACATCTGATCTAAATCTTGGATTTTATCATTTCTGGATGTGCCTTCTCTTGTGGCGGGAGTTGCGGAAAGTTCATAAGCGATAATTGGCTCAGCTTTTAGCTTAGTACCAACTCCTCTGCAATACATCGGAACCTTTAATTAAAAAGAAATACAATTTTGAAATATTCGTACTGGTTTTTCCTCATTAAAAAACGCACAAACAATATAGCTACTTCCTAATTTATATTGATTAACGCCAATCTTTTCAGTTTTGTATTAACTCTAAACAAATCACAATTAGCGCATTGAGTGGGATCTGCCAATTACTGTTTTTTTTCAACTTGAAAACAACCTAACCCAACTTAAAAAGTATGCCACTACATTGCAGAGATGTAGCTGACTTTAAACCTTCCAAGATTGGCTCAGCAAAAAAATGCATTTTATTAGTTTCAATACGTAACGGTTGCATGGGACCTTGGCCTGTCAAAAACATCGGGGAAACAGGAATCACATAAACTCCATCTAACAAAGGTTTACATAATGTTTAAAAAACCTATAACATTCACAGTTCTTGCACAGTTAAGTGACAACTAGCAGGGAGAAGTTTACAGAAGGTAAAACTGAACGAAACGCATTTATAATATGCAGAAGCGTCGTAATTCCAACGTTAGATTAGTCAGCCAAAGTGGGGAAACCATTAAGTTTGAATGTATTATGTACAAGCTATTACTGCGCCACATCTTACTTTTCATGTGCCGCAATTATAGTCTCTGGACGATTCAAGACTAACTGTCGATCTGTAGCCAACTTGATTCTTCTCATGAGGTTTGAAGTTGGAGTAGACCCACTTTGGTCTAACCTCCTTCTTGATTGGACATCGTTGAGAGGCTGAAACGGTTTGCTCATGATATCCCCTGTTATTAAAACTCCCTCTATAGACGCATTGGTCGCTGGCGGGGTTAAACCCTCTTGAGAAAAGGTTTGAATGGTATACCCATCACCAGTTTCCCCGTTGGTGTACTTTTTAGGCAACTTTGCCAACTGCTCATTCGTGAGTTTCACAACTGCAAATAAAGTGTAATCACCAAATCGACTGGTTAGTTTTCTGTTGGAATCAACAACACCAACATGAACTGTTGGCAATTTTTTTGTTATCTCAGCCACGACGTCATTGAGTCTGGATGTAGTGGCTGTGCTAACAACAACCAACTTCTGATTGGAAGCTTCCTTCAACTTGACATTTGTTATCACGCAGATATCTCCAGGAGACATGGCTAATAATTTGAATACCTCTTGATCATTTTCGGTTTGCAAGATACTTCCATCCGGTAAAACAGCAGTGGCCTCCTTTATGGACTCAATTGAAATCCCATTGACCGACCCGGTGAGCGTGGCACCACAAGCAGTTAAGAACAAGTCAAGACCATTCAAGTTGAAATCAAGATATTTTGAACCCGCATCAACACTTAACAGCCCACCAACCTGTTCCATTTTATTCATTCTCTTGAAATCCAAATTCAAGCACAAACCGGAATTTTCCCTCGTATAGACAGGAACACCAAATTCGGTACAAAACTTCATAATACTTGCAACATCTTCTGTTGATTCCGGGTAGAAGGTGAACTGTTTACCCTTCCAGACGTCTTCCTTTTTACCAAAAAACACATCACCCAAACCATCGATTTCATTCATTAAGCTGGCAATTTCCTTATTGCAAAACTCCTCATTAAAGAGAAACCCATTCTGTCCGTTCTTCACATCAACTTGAACACCCTTGGACTCCAAAATACGCAACACACATCTCTTGAATTTATCATATGTTAAATCAATTGGAAACTCCTTCAAATCCGCACAGGAAGTTGTAGATCCCTTAGGAAACAACGTGGGTGGCGGAGAGTTTGTAATAGATGTCTTACCCAACGTGTAACCGGCACCCATGGCGCCAACAATAAGGAACATCTGAAATGTGAATGAAGAGTCAAATGGAGACCTAGAGGACCCAGATGACTTGGAGGACTTAACTGCAGCCTGGGAAGCTGGGGGCGGTGCCCGAACACTAGAGGCAAACCTCTTGAAAAGATGGCGTGGAGCAACGGAGACAGTGAATGGTTTCATTGAATAAAGAAGATGTTTAAAAGAGTTCAGAAAAATCCAACCTCCAGTGAAGTACACTACCAAGTAAACATAATACCGGTCTGGACCTAAAGCCAGACATGGCCCTATTTATCGTTTATTCTAATTCATTTATTTACACGTTATATACCCTATTTATTCAACTTAGTCATGAAATTCTGCATCTTGATTTTTTCCACGTTGGCCTTCTTGACCATCTTCCTCTTATACTTAAACAAGGACTCGTTCTTCAACTCCTCTAATTGATGGTCCTTGTCCAACAACTTCCAGAGCCATTCAGGGTATTCCTCATCTTTCAACGCCACAGTTGGCTTTGCGCCCTTCAAAACGTTGATGTTCATAACAGTGCCTTCTTTACAAGCAGATTGCAGGGCAAACCCCGCTGAATGAAAACCCCTCACCAATTGCTTGATCATTTTTTGAACAATCAAATGGCCAATTGACTGAAAAATTTTGGAGATTTTTCTTCACCAGCTGAGGAGGCAGATGCTATGCGCCACACTTCACAGGCAAGGAAAGAGCGTGCGCCACATACATTCCATCAGCATCGTTAAGTTGCGAATATCAACCTCCCAAATCATACATTTGGCTTACTAAATCGAGCTCGGAAGGATCAAGAGTGGGGAACTGTCCCCATTGAGACTTTTCCCATTTTAGAGAGTGGATTTTTGAGCTTGGGGTGGTATAGTGATTGATTATGTTTTGACTGTTTGGTAAAGATTGTAGATAATGCAGAATTGGGGGTGTCAAAACGGGATCCAAATGAGGATAGACACTCAAGAGACTGTTTCTGAATAGAATTCCATTAATTAGGGGCCTCCGTTGTTTTAAAAGTTTTTGAATCATGAAGAGACCATGTTTTCCAATATCCACCTCTCCTTTAACGGACTTACTGGTGAGTATTCGAAAAGCCTGTAGAGGATCCAATTTTCTCATGATTTGAACCATGATTTCATCCAAAGAAACATTCACGCCACGCTTAACAATTTGATTTCTTATGGTGAGAAACACTTGCAATGGATCGTCCCTAGTTTTGAAGTTATACTTGACCAGGTTTTTCACATAGTGCTTCTTCATTTCCTCCAAGTGTATATACTCATTTAGCCCTTCGTTGAATAAAACACTGTTCAAATCAAACCAATCCCTATTGACAGGTAATGCAAACCAAATCATCATTTTCACCTCTCTGGAACATGGAAATTTCCACTGATTGATTCCTAAATCTAGAACCTGCTTTACTAACCTTACTCGTTGAAGGGGATTCAAGGTATAATCACAGGAGCGCAATAACCAAATCAAGGTCTCCCTATTGGGATTCAATCCACATAGTTTCATTTGGTGTAGAAGCCGCAGTATTCGATGCCAATTTGTCCTTCGTCCAAGAAACCGGATGAGTTGATTCGCAGTCTCAGTTGTGCAAATGGGGTGGTATAGATTAAAGTGTGTAACTATATCCATTAAATTATCTTTGATAGGACCGACATTGCAATTGTGGGCCAGCATGCTCTTTAAATACCCATTGATGTCCTCACTTGAATCGAAAATCGACCTCAACTCACCCGAAGGTGATTCTAGAGGTACTCCATTTAAATCAAAATCGTTTAAATTGATCAATGGCATCCGTACTTTGTTCAAATATCGTCGGCTTGGTCTGGATTTTAACACCGTTGTAATGAAAGTATCTTTTCTAGGCTTGACAGATCTTAATTCCAACTCTATGTCGTCCTCTTCATCAATTCCAAACCCTGGGTGTTCTAATGAATTAAAACACCTTCTACTGGGGTTTAAAGAAAAAAGTGTTGACCAAGGTGGAGATACTCGTTTTTCAATCATCCCACAATGAGAAGAAAACCAAACCCTCAACCGAAGCATGTAGTAGCTTGGATTTATAGTCATGTCCTTAGAATCCTGTGGGACAACTATAATTTTTCAGAAGGCAAGAAAAGTCGCTCAGCAAAAGTAAATTGAAACTATAAACAGAGTTATAATGGGGGCACACGATGGCAAACCAATCAACATTTACATGAACGTTGTTTCATAAGGCCATAATTAAACTTGAAGCAAACAATGGTTCGCTTCACTTCGATATCCATCGGACGAGTCAATCTTGTCCATTTCAATGTAGTGGTTCACTGCTTGAGGTCAACCTATTCAAATGCAAATAGACGTCTGTCCCATACCCCTCCATTGATATCAACTTTAAATCACCGTGGAAATATCTAGCATATAACCTGGAATGAGGCAACCCCACACCCAACCCCATGAAGGGGGCTCTATTACCGTCCTCTAAAGCATCCAACTTTGTTTTCCTCTCTGCGGATGTGTAGAAATATGTCCAAACTAGGGGCACTGCGGAGCGGGGAATTCCTCCACCTTCATCGGATATCTTGATCGTTATATCCTCATCTCCCTTTGCAACGATTATTTTGATTGGTGGGTATTCAATGTCTTCCAAAGACTTGTTGGGGTTCAACTTGGAGTGATGTTCAATGGTGGCTCTTAACGAGTTTTTGAGTGTTTCATAAAGCATGTGAACCAAATGGCCTGGAACATACCCAAAGACCAAATCCGGGGGACAGTACAATTTGACTTGGGGGACGTCCATTATATTGAAATGCTGTTCACATGCAAACCGTGCTGCATCAATTGCATCTTCAGCGATGTCGCTGATGTTGCATTTCAAGCAGATGATGCCAACATAGTCATCATCTTGCATGTGTTTTTGGGCCTGTAAATTCAATGCAATTGTTTGTCCAATCAACATTCTGATACCGATTCTCGACATGTAGAATCTATCTAAGAATTGATTGATGTTTGTGCTCAAATATTTGTTATTATTCTTTGATTTCCAGCTTTGAACCCCACTGGCAAGGGTCATAACAGTGGCATCATGCCTTCTCTTAATCTTCGTCAACACCTTCGTCACAAGCTTATTATATTCAACAATTTCATTGGGGTATAGGTAATCCATTGGAAGGTTTACGTAATACCTATGTTTCGATAACTTGCTCCGTTGTTTCTGTTTTCGATTGACAACAACTCCGTCATCTTCAAAAACCCAACGCTTACCCTCCTCATGAATTACACTCCCATCATCCTTCTCGATTAGTAATTTCTCCCTCAATTCCTCACTCAACACGGGCGTGGGTATATTTCGTAACTCTTCGAACGACTGAGCGTACCAATCCCTAACCAATTGAATACTAGGCTCCTCTGCCAGGCCATTGGGCAATTGCTCCAATTCCCGCACCCTGTGACTTAATCTGATGGGCAACTCATGAACAGCAAAGTGACTGGCGTGGAATAGCGTTCCCTGACTGGGTCTTGGTCCGAATTGAACCATCTGTCTCAAAGATACCCCTGTTTGTGCCTTCTGGGCGAATTTATAAATCTCCTTTCTTAAGGCATCTGTTATCTTCCACATCTGTCAACAGCAATCACAGAAAACAGTTGGTTACATTAAAAATATTAAATCATGATTCAAAAATTCGGAGAAAAGGGTGAAATAAGGTCACGTGCACATCCGCTCAGCACATAAAATTCACTAAAAGTTTTAAAAAGCTTAAACAAATACCCACGGCATGGCTGGTATAAAGCCGACTCATCTTCCTACAGCAATCATCATGGCATCATTAACATCGTTCAATAGATGCTTGCCGTAGGCCAAATTTACGTTCAACAATTCGGTCAAGCGTTCCTGTCCGATCATCAGGCCCCCAATTTGGGTCTTGATTCTATCCACCGCTTCCTGCACCTCAGGTATCTCCACAACTCCCCATTGGATTGCCAAAACTGCCAACATCATAGGAAGCCAAATAAAGAGTAATCTCCAATCTGAAATAACAGGCTTCTTAATGTCAACATCGGTCTCAATCTCCTCACCATTGGATATATCCTTGTCCTCATGGCCACCAAAGTTCATCAAATTCCTCAAAGCACCGGTATCTGGGAATAAATCATCATATGAAGGCAACTCGTCCTCAGTATTATTGAACCAATTGATAGCGTCCTCTTGAACATGTCTGACACCTAGTTCACCCATCTTGTTCACAACAGCAGCCTTCATGGCAATCCAAAGGCTCAAACCAAACGGATTGTTAACATTAGGCTCATGGTTTTCAATATCTGTATCATCCTCATCGTCAGCTTCAAAATCACTCTCACCCGCGGGAGACACATGTCCTTGATGTCTAACCCTAAAGTTATCCTCATCACTGGAAATGCTATTAAAACTGGCACTCCTTGAATGTTCTGTTTTCAATAAATCCAAAACATTGGAATCGCTGATCTTGGCCAGGGAGTCATATTTTATACTACTTCCAAATGCTCTCAAAGTGTTGATTATGCCCCTGTGACCATTGAGAAATGCAAAATGGATTGGTGACAACCCGTTGATATCTTTTGGATCAACCTTCGCACCTTGCTTTAGTAAATAAGAACATAACTTTTCGTAGTTCATGAAAGATGCCAAATGAAGCATTGTCTGACCTTCGTTGTTACAAACACCCCAATTTGGTTGACTTATTGGCGAGTTTGGTAGGTTGATTATACCGAGGAACTTCAACAATATGCTTTCATGGTCCAAATTGGTTTTTGAGAGTTCCTTCATTTGCTTAGATGCTGTTGTCATCCAAGCAATGTGTTGTTGGTATTGATGTTGAGATTGAGGGCTTGTCATTGGCGAGATATCGGAATTTGTTCCAACGATTCTCTTGGCAATATTCTTGGCATCTTCCAATTTCCCATTCATTTTCAACCCGACAATCTGTAGAGCCAATTCGATCAATTGTCTATCTGTGTCGTCGGTGTAGGTGAATATCTGATGGGCATTGGAGTTCATCAGTTCCGATTGACTGTTTTCGAAGGTGACCAAGACGGGTCCCGGTTGGGATGCTGGTGGAAGATATGTAACCATAGTAGTTTCAGACCAACATTGAGTGGCAAGAGCCAGATTGGCGCCAAATTTTACTTGAAGTCCGGAATGAAAGTTTGTACCCAATAGCGTGACTTCAATACCACCTCTTATCGGGCCCTGGGCAGGGATGATTCTTTGGACCATTGGAGCATCGTTTGGTGCTTGGAATTGGGCCAAATTATCCACTGCCAGCAGTTTTTCAGGGGTACCATCCAAGATCGAGTTGGACGTTGCAGATGAGACCATGTTGTGATGAGGACTGTTTGTATCGGAAGTCAAAGGAGAAATGGCCTCCTTTTTGATATTTATCTCGTTTGGATCTAGGCTCATTGTGGATTGATGACGAGCAAAGGATTCGTCTGGTGGGGACCAAGGTCTTTTTTGTCTCTTCAATGGTCTTGGCATGTCATCACTTCCCATAATCGATTGATTTAGTAGCATATTGAGTGCATTCTGGGAATTATTGGCAATGAAATTGTTTGGATTTGAGAAAGTGGATGTGTCGGTGAATAGATCCACTTTTGATGGGTTGATTTGTTGGGGATGTGAAATGGAAGTTGAAATATGTGTTGAATCATCACTCATTTGAGTTCCAGATTCGTTAATTATGTTCATATTTGATCCAACTGAATCGTTTCTTACCACCTTTTTCCTATCCATGATCATGATTGGGTCTGATAAAGTTTTACCCACGATTTCATTCTTACTGTTCTTCAAAATGAATAGTAGCTTAAACCCGTTGGATTCTTGATGGTGTCGACAATAGCAGACGATTCTAGACAGCAACTCCAAGTTTCTGCAATTTTCGTCGGATGCGTTTGGTGGTGGGAAGGAAACAATTTCCTTTGAGTTGAAAATGATGGCTCTCTTCGGTAACTTGAGATCCCAATTTGAGGAATCATCGACAAGACCTTTCTTTCTTCTAGAGGCTCTCTTTGTCTCTCTCTTCATACAACGTTTGCAAGCATTGCATGACTTGACGCTTGTGCCGGAGTATGATTCCGAGCTCACAACAAAAGCATCCAAGTAAATCAAATGGTCTGATAATCCTGGGGGAAGCTCCCAGTTTTTCAAAGTAAACTTTGGCTTCGCAATGGTATCTCTGGGCAAATGGACAAGATATTCGCTTGGGGCAGGTGATATACGCAAATTGATCTTTATCTGGGTTTCCACTCTTGAAAACGATGGTAAATCACATACCGTGAGTTTATAGGGGAATGATGAATCTTCCATCGTACATGCCTTCTGATATTCCTGGGGTAGCAGTGTAGATGATACTTCGGCATCGTCTGATCTTCTCATCTCTCTTGTTGAAACATAATCCCACCCAATTGCTGTGTTTGGAATATAAACTCCACTGTTTGCTAACCCGAATTCCAGATCCATGAGAAGTTGCTTGGCTATTTCATATTCTCTTAAAGATTCAACTGGTCCCACAGTAATTGTTGGAGTTTCCACAGTTGGCGTTTCAACGGTAGGCGTTTCATCTCCTAATTGGGAGATCAATTGATCAACCATTTGGTCTTCGGAAACGGGAAAAGCCTCTTCTTGAAAGTCCGCCTCCCCGGAACCCGCTCCACCGCCAACCATCGGACCTCCGCTGTTCCAAAACTGCATTATTGACTCCATGATATAGCGCAAATTGAAGAGGCAACCGCTGGCTGCTGAAAATTTTCAATTTTAGCAAACGAGACATGAAAAAGACACCGGGTGAGATGAGTCGCGGAAGAATCTTGCGCTGAGCGCTTATAAGATCAGCGCTGGTGGTGTGCAACAAGCGAGTCATGGGGAGTACCGGAAGGTAGTTTTGGGGTGATGGGAGTAAGGAGGGTAGATAAAGGAGGATAGATTGTGTGGCGACTTTTTTTAAATAGTATCTCCCTATAGGTGAGATATGTTGGGTTTTATAAAAGAACGGGGTATATTATAGGAGGTTGATTTCTGAGACCAGCTTTCAGCTGAGAGGAAGGAGAATATTAAAATGAGATTAGTTAGTAAAAGTGGTTAAAAGCAAGGTAAATGAATGGCGCTTGGTGTATTGAGTGGTCGATTGCTAAAGGAAATTTACGGCAATTGAAGGAGGAAAACGAAGGGATCGATTCCAACCTCTGTCAAGGAGAACAATTGGTATTAAAAAATGACAAATTCACCCATTTAATGGGTTTCTGTATCTTTATGAGTTTGCGGTTGCTTTGCAAGTTTTCAGGAGTTTGCTGGGAGCACAGATTGCCGTGAAAATTAATCACCGTTAGTGGTTCCCCAGTAGAAACCCCCCCATCTCCCCTCAATTATGCCTAATCAAACAGCAGCAAATGATTAGAAGGCCACCGCAAATGTATTAGAGGATATTTTGCAGAAAGGTCCCGATGAGCGTAACTGGTTAGTGATTATTGTGTGCTTGGGGTCATTCAAAGCGACAAAGGCACAGGTACACCCATCCTCCCGTCAATTTCCTCAAATCAGTAAAATCTTGACACGTAGAAGGCGAAATAATAGAGGAATATTTGTGCTTTTTCTTTAAGAAAAAAGGCAGCTTCACGGGGGCGGGTTAATCTTGAAATATAAGTCACACGACGAATTCTTGCGCTTTTGCGCTCATGCATTCCAGCACGTAGTATCAAGAACTTCCTGTAGTAAGGACATACTCAATTTAAAAAAAAGTTAAAAATGGAGGTAGTGATTACTTACCGCAAAATAGCGGTGCTGCAATAAAAGAGTTGTTCTAGGTCTAATTATCCTACTTGGCACGTCAATTTTTTGTATTTAATAGGAGGCTTGAATATTAGGGCAAAGACTGAAAGCAATGAATACCTTTGTTCATTCAATGATTATTATACTACTGCAGGAGACCCTTGAAGTAAATTTCCCACCAAAAAATTCTGCACGTGACACTAAATTTAGGCTGAGGTAAAACACTTCAACAATGATAGAGTCATATTCTAGAGAAACCAGGGCTTCTGAATATGGTTTTTCCGCATATGAACCTTATACGGTGGGAAAAATTGACTGATTTGACCAAATTAAGGGGGGTCATTTCTGCTAAGGTAGGAAGTGGCGCATGCATTTGCGCCACATTCAGTAGCGTTTTGCGCTGTGAGGCGTGTCTCCTTCGGAGTAAATTTCCCAGCAGGGCTTACTGGCTGTAAATTTCCCACTAACTTCGATAATCTCATTTCAGGACTACTCACTTTCTTACCTAGTGAGAATTCTGATAAACCTCACTTTGCAACCCCAGTATTTACCGACCCTCCCTTGAGAAAGGTGGTAATAGTAAGCTAGTGGTTAATTTATGAGCTACTTGGTGGGGCGGTGCATTTGTGGGGATGTTCATAAGACCGTTCGTGAGGATCTTCATGAGCCTGCTCATGAGCATATTCATGAAGTTCCTCTTGCTCGGGGTTGGTATCGATCTTCCGACAGAAACTCCTGATTACTGAATTGAGCAAAGGTTAATTGGCATTCCTAACGCGATTCAGGGCACAAACACACCCGCAACCCCACTTCCTCGTTGGTGTCCTTCCTGAGCAACTTTCCTATTAGGGAAATTTTCAGACAAATTTTTTCTTCAACCCTAGAAAGATCTTCTCTTCTTCACAGTTTGATGTCTGGAGGTGATATCCAATTCCGTATCCTTGTTGGATCATACGAGCATTCTTTGCTCTGTCTTTCTCTTACTTTACCACTTGATGATTCGAAAAGAGAACCTCATTTCTTACCAATTTTCCACTTTTCTGCCCATTCCTTATCCATTAAGACGATGGATATTGCCAAGCGTTACTTAGTTACAGGGGCAAACGATGAACATATTCGTATTTACGATCTTCAAAAGAGAAAAGAGTTGGGCACACTTTTACAACATCAAGGGTCGATAACAAAACTCTGCTTTTCAAACGAATCAGATTCCAAAATGTACCCATTGCACAAACAGGCTCATTGGCTATTGTCTTCCGGTACCGATGGTGAGATCTTACTTTGGAGAACCAAGGATTGGGAATTATTTAAGAAACTGAAGGGCCACAAGGGTGCTGTTTTTGATTTATCCATTCATCCATCTAATAGAATTGCAATCTCCACCGGTGAGGACAACACGGTTAGGTTATGGAATTTGATGACAGGTAAAAAGGCGAGCGGGTTAAAATTGAAGGGGGCCTGGACTCGTGGTGAAAAGCCAGAATACGTCAAGTTCAGTCCGGATGGCGAATGGTTCGTTGTTGGGTTCAGAAATAGATTAATGCTTTGGAAAACAAGGGAAGGGAAGTTGTATTCTCTTTGGAAATCCCCTAAAGTTGTCATGTGCATTGATTTCATCACCTTAGCGGGCAAGGATTTACTTGTTGTTGGTTTTGGTGACGGCTCAATCAAGTTTTGGGAGTTCAATACCGAGGTTTTCCCAATGCAGGAGAAGATCAGCGGCGAGCCATCCTCTGTTCCAGAACTGCCAACTTCATTGTATAATTTACAAGGTCATTCCATTAGAATCAAGGGCTTGACCTTTTTCAGGGAGGTGAGAGATGAGGCGACATATGATTACATGATTTCCATCTCCTCGGATGGCCAAATTGTTGTGTGGGATTTAAAGGTGATGGACCAAGTGGCTGTTTATTCCACTGGAGAGAGATTGAACGTGGTGGGTGTTGTTGAAGAGGAGATTGAAAAGACAGGGACAATGAAACCAATCTATGATCCAAGCAAGGAGGAGGGATATGGTACGGAGAGTGAGTACGAATCAGACGCGGAAGGTTTGGCGGAAATAATGACAGGAAAGCGTAAGCCACGAAGCAAAAAGGCCAAGCTTAGGGAGAGAAAGGCGAAGAGGGGCCTCTTGTCGATCCAACAAGAATAAGAGTAAAATTATAAAATGTGTAAATCTAAAGTTTTGGCTTGTTCAATCTGGCGACGTGGTGATCAAACAACTTCTTGGCCTTGACCCACACTGGGGCAGTGTCCTTGTGAGTTAATTGCTTCAAGGATGGCAAGAGGTCATGAGCAAAAAATTCGGATGCTTCTCTTGGCAAGAGAGATGGCAAGTGATCGATCGAGATGACACTCAACTTTGGACCCACGGTGGTTGGGACCAAGACGGTTGGCTCGTCAAATTGGGTGGCAATTGTGTACACTGGGACTGGGTTGTGTGGATTTGTGGTGTCGGCAGAGACGTCGACAATTGTTCTCAACTTTCTGTCGGACTTGTTCAACAATTCCATGTTGATAAAAGGCGGGATTGGCTTCGAGAGGTAGATACAGTTGATGAAGACGTCTGCGTCGGCAATCTCCTTGAATGGACCACCCTTCTTAGTTTCGTTGATATCCCACTTGATCAAGTTGGATTCTGGGATACCGACCTTCTTGCAGAAATCAATTGCACCGGAACCACATCTACCAAGGGCACCGATGATCAAGACGTTTGGATATCTCTGAGTCTTCTTGTACGCCTTTTCCAATTGGCCCTTGACGTGTTGGACCAACAAGTTTTCATTAGGGTATGGGGTGACACCTGGCAAGTCCTTATCGTCAGTGTTCAATTGCTTAAAAGCCCAGTCCAAAACACCCAAGGCAGCACCTGCAAACCCGGCGTAGAAACCAAAGGCTGCCACTCTTCTACCTTGGTCGTTCTCCAAGAATTCTAAGTCGTAAAGGACACCACCACCTCTTGGGAATCTTTCCAACACATCCTTCCATCCACCTTGGTTCTTATAACAGTGAGCAAATTGGATGTGGTTGTGGACCAATGGGAAAGTTTCTTCCTCTCTCATTTCCTTCAAACCAATAATGATTCTGTTCTTTGGAGCGGTCTTCCATGATTCAAATGGCACGATCTTGGCACCGGCAAGCTTATATTCACTGGAGGAGAAAGTCGATTGTGGAGCCTCTTCAACATACACTTCAAAGTCTCCTGAATCAATTAACTCCTTAACAATAGAAGGAGAAAGCCCTGCTCTGGCTTCTCTTGGCTTGGTCTCAGCTCTCAAATGAAGAATAACTTTAGTCATCTTTGAAAGAAGAAAGTGGTCGAAAAAAATTACCAAGGTTTACTAAAATGACTCCCCTAATATAAGAGGTGACTCATCTGGATCCAATTAGGTATTGTTGGGATGAAAATCACGCTTTCAATTTATTTACTGATACCCAACCTCAGCAGGGTTGGTTTACCCACGAAATGCCCCCATATTTGCGGTTTTCAGAAAGGAACGTGGCGCAGCTGTGGCTGGTGAAAGAGTCATAGATCCGCGGTCACAAAATTACCAAAATAGGAAAGTGAGAAGAGACTTCAGATATGGTCCGTTAGATGGCCGGAAGTTGCGGGGTAAGAGGCTTTTTATACTTGGTAAGTTGAATGGGTCTCAATCTTAAAAAAATGGGTTGAATTGGACTTTATTTTGCAAAAAACGTAAAATGCAGTCCCATTCAATTTTGCACAAGGCAGATTTGTTGTGCAAACGACGGGGACTCCAAGTACACCCAACACCTTACCAGTTGAGAACCATATTATACTCTTTACTTGTTTCTGTTGCCATTTTTTACATCTTCAAACGCGTGTTTAACTTTTCTTCCCCCGGTTGGTTTGCCCTTATTGCCGATTTTCGTACGTCAGTTATCTCTAGATGTCGGCAAATTCTCCCAACAACTCCACATTGACATTCTCTCCATTGCTAACAAACCGGAAAATACGAGACACGTTACGTACCCCACAGAATGGACCACAGACCCAAAAACCAACGCTTTCCTTCTCTAATTCATATATTCACCAATCTTCTCCGCAGACGAATTCAACAGGGTTGAGGAACTTCTCAATGTTAGAAAGCGGAACAAATGGACCAAGTGATACATTTATTAAAGAGGATTTGGATGACACAGAGCCGATTTCTCAGGCTGACAAGTTAAGGCTTTGGCGGCATGATGCTCTGCTGCAGCGTCAATACCAATCCGCAATTTTTATAGGGGATAAGATTCTCTCATTGACAAACGACCCCAACGATGCGTTTTGGTTGGCACAGGTCCACTTCTCTAACGGAAATTATCAGGTCGCAAGAAATACCCTAAGCGGGTTTGAGAATTCGGTGGGTTGTAAGTATCTGGCGGGTTTATCATTGATAAAATTGGAAAAATGGGATGAAGCTCTAGATATAGTGGGAGAAGTGAATCCGTTCAAAAAGGAGCTACCAATAAAGAACACAGATGGCGGGATAAAGGTGGAAGCATCATTGTGCTTCCTAAGAGGTCAAATCTTTTCTAAACAGAACAATTTTGATAGAGCAAAGGAATGCTATAAAGAGGCAGTTATGGTGGACGTGAAATGTTACGAAGCATTTGATCAGTTAATAACAAATCATTTGCTGACACCAGAGGAGGAATGGGATCTAATAAACAATTTAAATTTTGATGACGCAGATAACAATAACGAGTTAGCAAAAATGTTGTACATAACCAGACTAAGCAAATACCAGAACATCAATCTTTACCAAGAGGCAAAACAAAGGCTCAAAGATGAATACAACTTGGGTACAAACTCAGATATATTGCTTTCTCAAGCTGAGTTGTACTTCACACAGTGCAGATTTCACGAGTCACTAGAACTTTGTGAGCAGATTATATCAAAGGATGAGTTGAATTTGAATGTGATGCCAAATTATCTCAGCTGTCTTTATGAAGTGGGAGGCAAAAACAAGTTATTTTTAATGGCCCACAAACTGGCAGAACATTATCCAAATCATCATATCACATATTTGGCAATTGGAATCTACTACTTTTCAATAAAACAAAATTCCGAGGCCAGAATCTTCTTCTCAAAAGCATCGACCATAAACCCGACCTTCGGACCATCATGGATTGGATTTGCACATACATTTGCAGCAGATGGCGAACACGAACAGGCGATTTCCGCATATGCCACAGCTTCAAGGTTGTTTCCTGGTATCCACCTTCCAAACTTGTTTTTAGGCATGCAATACTTGCAGATGAATAATTACAATTTAGCCAACGAATACTTGAATTATTCATACACAATATGCTCCAACGACCCCTTGTTATTGAACGAATTGGGAGTACTAAACTATTACAATCTGGATTTCACCAAAGCTGAAAAGTTCTTCAATCGAGCATTACTAGCAACCAATGATCTGGACACTGGATCAAAACCATGGATCTCAATAAATTGTAACTTAGCTCACCTTTACCGAAAACAAAAGAACTATGCCAAGGCAATTAAACACTTCAACAAGGTGTTGAAATTGGCGAAAATGGATTCCAATATTTATTCCACCTTGGGGTTGATTTATTTTAAAATGGGTAAATTCGATAAAGCTATTGATCAATTACATTCAGCGTTGAGTTTATCACCAAACGATTCCATTGCAAATGACCTGTTAGAAAAGTCACTGGATGCCAATATGAAGGTGAATACCACTAAATTTCTCTTTGAGTTCGCCGATTCCACACCAACCAATGATACCAAGGTTCAGAACTTCCCATGGTTACAAAAACCGATGCAGAACGACGAATTGGATAATATGGATGTCGAGGACTAACTGGAACCGAATGATAATCGGAAGATGGCCAATCTTGACTTTTCTTGAAAATCCAAATTGGGGGTACTCTCACATAAATCGTTCAATAAAGTATCGAAATTTTTAGACTTTAATAACCTTCTAGTGGATTTCAAATATTCTGAGTCCTGTTTTTCATCTGGATTGAGCAAATTTGTTAGTATTAGCGATACGGTTGTCTTGAATTCCCATTCCATAGGTGAATTTGTGCGTCTTTCTAAAACATTCCTCAACGTATCCAAAATTGTACCATTGAGCAAAACTTCCTCCCTTACTTCTCCTTCACAGCCACTCAAATGAACGACAAGGTAGAGCAGTGTGTGTAAAACTCTCTTGGCCGATTCCCCTATTTCACCATTGTTTCCTCTTGATAATGATTCAAATGTCTTTAAATTGACTCCAATGTAATCACAAAAGGTGTAATACTTTTCTCTGATGGGATTGGAGTTGAAGAAACTAATTAACATGTTGGAATTCTCTGGAGACACGGAAATGACGTTTCTCATGATATCGAAACATTGTTTCTTTATTGACAGTTCGTTAGATTCGGATAAGACAATGATCTTCTCATAGGGTATCTCGTCTAAAACGTGGGTTTTGAAAATGTGGTTGTCACTGAATAGGGAATTCTTGATAACCCAGAGGGCTCTTTCCTGTATTTCGACGTTGGGATTTGTAATTGAGTTAACCGAGTATGTTAATAGGCTAATTGCGGCTTCTGGATCGGAGATGGAGAACTCCACAATCGAGTTGGTAACTATACCCAGGACTGCTACTTTGATTTTGTCTTCCATCGCTGTCAGCTCTCTCGGGGTTTGCTCAATTGTGAGCAGGGATTCAAGTGTTGCTGGTAATTTTAAATCGTTAACAAATGTTCTCAAAATGTTCCCAGACCGGGTCAAAGCAACCAATAGTTCACAGCAAGAAAGAGTCAATTGCTGGGAACATTCATAAATTCTCAATCTTTCCTCATCGCTGTACCCGCCATTATATTCCTTTGCCCATGTTTTTGCCATCCGCAAATGCCTCTCCAACGTCAAAGTAATCAATTTGGCCATTTTTTGGCTAGCTACAGCATCACAACATTCATTTTTCCTCCTGCATGACAGGCTGAGGATTTTCATCGAGCATGAGGTGTTCGTTACCTGAGCATGCGACAATCTAGCGGTTGAAGAAAAGTTGATCAGCAGGGATTCGTTGATAGTCCTCACATAACCGTTCTCTATAATTGTGTCCAAAACCCCGCTATCCAACCCAATCAGCGATTTCAAGAGGAAAATCGGCGACAAACTCTGGGGAAGCAGAGGACTCAGCATTTCTTCTGAAAGATCCCTTGAAATTAGTCGCAATAGAGGAGGTAACAATATGGTGGCAAATACCCCCATTGAGGAAGGATTCAAGACCAACACTCCAATCACCAACAGCCTAGTCAGAGGAATCTGACATCGTGTTAGACAGATCAATGCTTTCACGAGCGCCAATGGTAACTCCAAATGTTCAGATCCCATGCAAACAGATATGGCCAGCAATATGTGATTGAAAACAATCACCTTCGGCATCAAATATTTCATTTCCAACTCCATTGGCATCTGAATCTCCTCTAATTTGTTCGGATCAAACTCAAGATCCGCTAAACCTCGCCACAATAATGGAAACCCTGCGTGGAGTAACTGGAAAAGATATCCAAGATACTCCTTTCGTGGATCGTTGATCACTTCCCTGCATAATGCCATTATCGTTGTGGCTCTCTGAGGAGATAACAAAACTAACCCCAGGCGTTGCTTAAGAGTGAGTTTTTTTCCACTTGCAGCAAAAGAAAGCTCCCCAATTCCATTTCCATCACTTTGAGAGTGAAACTCCTCCTGCAAGGCCATTAAATCGGACATTTTGCCACCCAATTTTATAATCTTAAGGCACCTGATATTGGATATTACGTAAGCCACACCCTAAAATTTTTCAGTTCACGTCTTTCTTCAAGAAGAAATGGCAAGAGATCCACTCATTGGGATTGTTGGTAAGCCTTCCAGTGGTAAATCCACGACGTTAAATTCTTTAACAGATGCAAATGCCAAAATGGGAGCTTTTCCTTTCACTACGATTGAGCCAAATAGAGCTACGGGGTATCTTCAGGTGGATTGTGCTTGCAAACGGTTCCAAAAGGAGCGCATGTGCAGACCAAATTACGGTTGGTGTGAAGGGGGAAAGAGGCATGTTCCTATTGAGCTTTTAGACGTCGCGGGGCTTATTCCTGGGGCTTCGCAGGGTCTTGGATTAGGGAATAAGTTTTTGGATGATTTGAGACATGCAGACGCTCTTATCCATGTTGTTGATGTGAGTGGGACCACCAATGCTGAGGGGAAATCTACGAGAGGATACGATCCGCTCAAGGACATTGAATGGCTTCAGGATGAAATCAGGCTGTGGATTGAAAATAATCTGCTAAAGAGATGGGGGTCGATTGTTAGAAGACACACAGCTACAAAATCCACAATTGTGGAGACCTTGAGGGCCCAATTTGGTGGTTATGGTGCTAATGCCAATTTGATTGCCCAAGCAATTGATTCAATAAAAGATTTACCACCATTGGAACAGTGGGATAAGGAGTGGATCACAAGAGTCGTGAAGGCGTTCATGGAATATAAGTTTCCCACAGTTTTGGCGTTGAACAAAATTGACCATCCAGATGCAGACAAGAACGTGAGCAAGATCTTAATCA
This sequence comes from Saturnispora kantuleensis, assembly GCA_030557035.1. Taxonomy (NCBI): domain Eukaryota; kingdom Fungi; phylum Ascomycota; class Pichiomycetes; order Pichiales; family Pichiaceae; genus Saturnispora; species Saturnispora kantuleensis. The sequence continues at coordinate 167,957 of JAKTVD010000012.1, read as the reverse complement.
AGTATCCTAATACAAAAGCGGTCGTGACGTCTGCTATAACGGAGGTGTTTTTAAGAAAATTGACAAAACAAGGATACATCAAATATGAGGAAGGGACCGAGTTTGTGGATACATATGCTGATTTAGGCGATGACAGTGGGTTGAAACCATTGGATGAAAAATTAAGTGAAAAGATTGAAAGCATAAGAGATCTCGTTCTTTACAGATTTGGTTCAACAGGTGTGGTCCAAGTTTTGCAGGCGGCAGCAGGGGTTTTAGACTTGATTCCTATCTTTACAGTCAGAAACATTAACACTTTTACTGGAAACAGCGGTGAAAACGTCTTCAGGGATTGTATCCTTTTTAAGAGAGGAACAAAAGTGGGTGCTGTTGCCAGGGCCGTCATGGGGGAAGTTACCATTGCCTCAATTGATGGTGTTGGAGGTAAACGTGTTTCTCCTGATGATGTTGTTGACATTGGCAAGAATGATGTGCTTTCTTTTAAGATTGTGCCTGGGGGTATCAGGGATTGATGAGCAGATGACTGGGTATATGCTCATCTGCTCAGTACATAGATTTCATTATAATATTTATATTTATATAACGTAATAAACGAGTGGATTTTAACCCAATGGTGGGTTATCGAAATATCACTCACTTTATCCGGTTTTTATTCAATCACTTTGACGTCTTCCGGGCTGAAATTTTTTTTCTTGCGATCCTTCAATTCTGCTTGCTTTATCATAAAAAGGTATGGATTTGTCTAAGTTGTCAGCGGATTTGCCACTTTCTCAACCGTTGACAGAAGAATCCATTTCTGCCATCAATAAGGAACTTTCTGAAGAATTTAAGATTGGCGCAAGGTCAATTGCAGCTCTTTATAGACTATCCAATTCTAAGATGCAAATAGTGAAGGCGAGCGGTTATTTGGAGTGTCTTAATGATGTTCTCACATTAATAGATTCCCAAAAAAGTGAAGAAGAACTACGAGACGTTTTGGAGGGAAAAAAACGGGAGTTAATGGGTCAAAGGGAGGAGTTAACTATCAATAAATTAGAGGAAAAGCAATTCACATTGGACGCACCAACAGAGTTCAAATTCCCATTAACACAACCACCTATTTCAATTACTGGTAAGTCCCAGAAACCTGCTCAGAAGGAAGCTTCAAAGAAGAAGCAGGGTGATGATCTCGACGATGATGAGATGGAGATGGAGATGGAATCTCTCAAAAGAAGGTACTTGGACCATTCTGCAGGGTTCAAGAAAAGTAAATATGATGATCTTTGCTAATATATAAATTTAATTTACTATACGATTCAGAATTGATTTCCTTTTGTCATCGGATTTATCGTTGTAAATCAATCTAACGAGAGTGCTGAACTCATCCTTTGTAAAAGCCCATTTCTCTAGATCGAGAGACGAAGCCTTGTTCACAAACTGTTCACCCTCTTGGCCTAAACTGAAATACTTGATGGATTTGCCAAAGACATTCTCATTCCAGGCCAATAAGAGCTCAGCACCGAAATCAACCTTCCTGATCAATTGTTGGAGCACTCTCAAGTTGACCATGATCTTGACCCATCCACCCTTGACAACTCTTCTAACCATCCTACACTCCCTAATAGCCAATCCATTTAGCCAAGAACCTAGACCACCGAAGATATATATCTTACCATCGTTGCCTATCGCGTGATCATCTATTATACGGGAAATGTAGCTCACCCTATCACAATAATCGTCCACACAAGAGCTCACCTCCTCATAAATAAGACCTTCTTTGGAGCACACACTGTCGCATTCGGAAATCAACTTCTTAACACAGTAAAGCCCCTCATATTGAATTTCCAATCTCAAGATCAATTCCAGATCAACTTTTAGGTCGTTAAGAGACTTTATGATGGCTTCAAATTTACCCTCATACTCATTATTCAACGCCAAAAAAACCTTGTTGTTGGGATAGACCATTGGTTCGGTATTCAAATTCCAAATCTCCCTCAATTGGGAGATTTCATTGATATCATCACTCAATTCAGGAACATACCTTTTCAACTTTGGTATCCATTCCAGCACCGAGGTCAAGGACCCAATGATTTCAACAAGAGAATTGATTGTATCCAGGGGCAAAAATGTCGATGGCGATAATTTGGCCATGTTGGCTTGATGTTTGATCGATAGATCGAAATATTTTTGTTGAGTGGCTTCAAAAAGCTTCTTCATTTGAATATCCTTACCAATGTTACCCAGCGACAACATCAAAGAAGACAGCATTTGGTCCACAGATTGTTTAGAAATCTTCCTCATTTCAGAATCATTGAACCATGATTTTATCAACTCGGGGATCGTCGAATTAAGCAAATCGGTCTCTAATCCAATGTATTTATCCTTGAGGCAATTCATCAAGTTGAGTATTATCTGGACATATGGCTCTTTGAAGTGTAATGATGTGTTCAATATGCTCAAAGTCTTTTGGAAGAATGTTAATACTGTTTCTGGTTTTTTTGGATCACAACATCTCTTGAACTCATAGATTAACCCGGTTTCCAATTGATGAATGTAGATATAATTCATCAATCCATCAAAAAACGTATTAACAGCACTCCCGTCCTCGACTGGATAGAATTCCTCAACATTTTTGATAAAAAGAATGAAGGTGTCAATGATTTCACCCATGTTAAAGATATTTGGTGTTACCAAAACCTCTAGTTTATTCCCATTCATTGTATCATCCAATTCAATAAAAACACCATCACTAGGCAATTCCAGCTGAGATTTACTGAAGATTGATTCAATTCCCTTGATCAATTCTCCCTTCGATTTAGTCAAATTGAGATTGTTGAATTGAAACAAGACTCCCTCCACCTCCAAACCCTTGGGAGTTTTTGCAAAGGGGGAATTTGTTCTCATCTTTGAATTCATATCACTAACCTCCTGGAACATCTCCTCATTGATGATGTAATGACAGATCAATGAACCCAACCTTCTTTGATAAACATCCCAGATCTTACCAATGTTGTAGGAATTGCCGCTCTGTTTAGCCAATTCAAATATGGCTATGTGTTTTTGAAAACTCAACCCCAATCTCATCAACACCTTTTCAAACAATTCCCTCACAATTACACTGTTCAACCCTCCCAAAACTCCCAATTCCGTGAGCGGCCGGTTTGTCGGATTGTTCAACTCAATTTGCGAAGGGTACACCATCTTGATGTCCTCGATTGATTTCTTGATAAGCTTCACAACCTCCCTATCACTTCTCAAAACAATCGACTTCAACAACTCCGCTTCTCTCCCCAACTTGCTAATATTGGCCAGCCTTGTTTGAATTTCAATAAATTTTGACTTCTCAATCTCATCAGCAAAGAAATCCGACAACCGTTCTCCCTGTAGGTGCATCAAAAAAAAACCCAATCCATTATATGTTCCGTTTGGGTTAGTATAGACAAGAGAGTTTATCTCTTCTAATGCCACATCCAACAAAGAGTCCGAACAAAACTGAAGCCTATTAAACAAGGAATCCAAGCTGGTCAGCTTATTGAATCCCCAATTGGTTCCCAAATCTCTCACCTCCTTGATTAACGAGATTGATCTTTCAAAATCTCTCTCTTGGACGCATTTTTCTACTTTGCCAACTAATTCACGTGCCAATTGAACTTGTTCCAACACATCAAGCATTTGAACGTGCAGTTTCCTGCGTTCGTTCAAATCCACCATCAGTTCGGTACGTTTCACCACCAAGTTTTCCACCTGACCTAATTGATTTCTGATCGCACCCAAAGTGTCCTGACTTTCTGTTAGAGATTCCTCCACAATCCCAAACGCTCCTATGCTATCGTTGAATGCCATATAGTGAGTGTTCACTGCGGAACGGATGTCCTTTTGGAGTCTTTCTTTAGCGTTTTGGAATTTAGTCCATTCGTGACCCTCATCGGCCAAAAGGGGGGTTGCAATGTCCAGAGGATTGCAATTGGGTCTTATCAAATCAGCCCACTCTCCTTCTAAGACTTCCAGCGTACTTCGTAGCGTGCTTAACGTGGAATCAGACATCGAGGAGTTCCTGAACAAAATAGCGCTGATAAAAAGTGCTCATTATAATTTATATACAAAAATGCAACGTCAATCAAACGGCTTTCTATCTTCGGTAGGGTCGATCTTGAAGATGTGGTCGGGGTTCAAAATCGATTTCTTGTCAAGGGCGAGCTTGATTGATCTCATTAGATCAATGGTGTCTCCACCCAATTCCATCTCCAAAAGTTCTCTCTTTTCACTCATACCAATCCCGTGCTCACCAGAAACGGTTCCGTCTAGAGCCACAGCAAGCTTTGACATCTCGTTAACCACACGGTGAGCTTCAGAAACCTGGTCTGGTTCAAAGATAACAAGAACATGCAAATTTCCATCACCAGCATGACCAGCTGCAGTTGCTAAAAGATCAGCAGACTCCATCATGTCCATACTCCGGGTGATGAGCTCTGGAAGCCTAGAAACAGGCACACACACGTCGGTGGGTAGCACTTGTGCGTTAGGTTTGAATTTCTTGGCCCAAGAAAGAGAGTTCCATAGAAGAGTTTTTCTGACTCTCCAGATGTCCTCCTTCTCTTGGGGATCCTTTGCGATTTGAATGTTAAAGCCGTTGTTGGCCTCACCAATGTCCCTAACGGATTTCAAGACACTGTTCAGAGAACTATCGTCAATTGCACTGAGTTTCAAAAGGAGTAAGTGATCAGGGTACCATTTCCTATCACCGCCGGCACCCATCTCCACGACGGCATTCATTTGTTTATTATCCATAAACTCAACTGCATTGCAAGAGATGCCCTTCTTGAACAACTCTCCAACAGTTTTGGATGCATCGGAAATCTCCTTAAAGTTGATCAAGGCGATCACCTCGTTCTGGGGTTTCACGTGAAGTTTCAAAGTCGCCTCCACAATGATACCGAGTGTACCCTCGGCACCAACAAACAAGTTTGTCAGGTTATACCCATTGGAACTCTTTCTAGGCCTCTGTCTGGTCTTTATGACCTTCCCGTCAGCCAAGACAACAGTCAAATTCAAAACATTATCCTTAGCAGCACCATATTTGACGGCGTTGGTACCGGAGGCATTGGTACTGATGATTCCGCCAATAAGAGCACCCGGTGCGGGATCAGGACCAAACATGAGACCAAACTGGTCGAGCTCCTCATTTAAATGAGTCCACTCAACACCAGGCTGAACAACTACGTCCAAATCATCAGGATGTATCTCCAGAATCTTGTCCATCTGAGAAACGTCGATGGAAAGTCCCCTTCTGGTGGGAATGAAGTGACCCTCAATTGAGGTCCCGCCAGAGTATGGAATAACTGGTATGCTGTAGTCGTGACAGATCTTCACGATCTTTGAAACTTCTTCAATGGTTCTTGGATAAACAACAGCGTAGGGCACCTCGTCAGGTTTATGGGGGATGAAGTTCGACGGGTCGCTCGAATGATTCTTCAGTTCACCTGGTGATACGGTTATTTGAGATTCTCCCACAATGGCCAGGATCAACCCCAGAGCCTGGTTCACCCTATCCATGTTGGCATACTGAAGAGGTTTCAAGTCTGACAATGGGGTTGTGGAGGACGTGGACAGGGTTCCGCTCGTGGCCATTTGTCCAGCTACGTAACCTGACACTAGACACGTGGAGGCGAGAGAAACGACCTTTAAATAAGTGGACCAGCCACCGGATCTAGATCTGGCTCCGGAGGAGTAGCACCTGACAGCACGCGGAACTCTCCTTGTAAGCGCAGTGAACATGTCACAACAATAAACAACTTGTTAGTCAGTGATCGAACAGAAGATAATTTTTCAGCTCAGCAAGCTTGGCAAACACTGATTGGACAAAAATGAGCGAAGCAGAACATCACGCTCGGTTAATGGCATTAGAGATGATAGTAGATTGACTCAGCAGCTTCTGCCAATTTTTGGGTAGAATTCTATGATGGGTTTTCGTTTGTAGAACAATAGGAACGGTCTATTGTCCGGGGATTTGAATAAAACAATGATGAATAGAAATGCAGTGGAGGTGTTCAAACACATCAGCTGGATGACATGTATACCGCAGAGATTCTCATAACCCAAGCAAAAAAACTCATGACTGTTTTGTTCCTATATTCATCGCATCCAACCGAACGACTTGAGTGTCTTTCTTTTGCGGGATGATGTATTCACGCAGCGCCTGCTGTGCCTCCAAAAATTCCGCTCTTGGTCACCTGACTTCTCACAATTCGCTTACCTTCGCTATCACTTTCTAGCGGCTTGGTTTTATTCTCCTTTCGTTGCTGCTTCCAATAAATCGATTCAGACCCACCCAGTGCACCGATCCTCATGGTTGCCAATAAATTCCTTGCTGCATTGGAGTGTCTATAAACCCCACCCTCGAATGCAACCGTGGCGTCCTTTCCGTGGGAAGCCTGCATTAATGGGACTCCCCCTGGGTGGTCCTTTGCAAATGGAGTCACGTCGTGGATGATACCGGAAATTACAACGAGATATCTGTCCTTGGTGTTTGCAGCCATCTCACGGAATTGATTCGGAGTAAACACCGGTAACCTCTCGATTGGTATCCCCCAGTTCAACTGAGATCGCATATTGTCCAACAACTTCTGCTGCTGTTGCACGAAACTTTTGTCGATGGTGGCCTGAGTGGTGCGCTTTGTGGATTCCACCTGACCAAGTGCTTGGAGGATCCAAATGGACCACTTGGTAGGGTCATAGGAAAACCACTGGAAACCGTTCCTGTAATCAATAGGGAATTCATGGTGAAAGTTCTGATGACCTTCCCCCCAGGTCAATAAGTTGAGCAAAATATTATCCCTGGCCGAAGTCTCGTCGTTGTAAGGTCTGTTTCCCCACTGATGACCTATTGAGTTGATGCTGAAAATCGTGTGTTGGACCATTAAAACCTTGACAACACCTGCGTAGACAAATCCACCCCAATAATCATCCCAGCAAACCCCACAGATAAACGTCGGCAGCATCAGACCCATGAGAACAAATAAGGTGGAGTAATTTTGAGCCTGCCAGTAAACGATCCTATCGTTGGGCAAGTGATCCAACTTGGATTCCTTAATCACCCTGCTCACCTTCTTATTGTGCACCAAAATCATCCACCCAATGTGACTGAAAAACCATCCCCTTCTAATACAATGAGGATCCGAATCCACCGTATCGCAGTACCTATGGTGGGCACGATGCGCCGAGCACCAGTTCAACCCATGCGTGATCCCACCTCCCGAGGCCACCATTGTTAGAAGATGAACAATGGAATCATTTGAAAACTCTAGAGCCTGATGACTCCAGTAACGATGGTACAAGATGTTGATGGTTGTTGTAGTGATGGCGTAGCACCAAAGGGTGAAATAAAGCGTGTTGGACACCAAATGGGGTTGCTTACAAAGCCCAACTATTAACCCCAATAATGGCACACCAACAACGAGAAGGAAGTTTCGCCAATGGATCCCCCCCATAGACCACCGTTTCAGTCTGATGAGGGGAGATCTTCCCTGTGACACTCGTTGACGCTGCAAGGTGACTGTATTCATTAAGATAAGGGAGTGGAATGGGATGATTTTCCCAGTAACTATACCAGTGACATATTTGGTGGGCATTATACCCAACAGAATATTGACAACAAAAATATGTTGCCCATTAGCATTTCCCTCGGTGTAACTTACGCAGAATTTTGACTTAGGTAAAAAAAACTATACCCAATTTTACCCCCAGTGAAAACATTACAGGGTATTTCAACCCTCAGTGAACGGTTTACAACAAAATTTACTGTGAAAACGCGACGCCCACGGGGAATCCCGCATAGATAAGCAATAGCAAGAGACCTGATCCACGTCATCATAACCACAGCTTCGAGGTGATACATACGAGTGTCAATAAATTAATTTAGTAGCCTGCTATAAAAGTTGGTGGAGAGAAAGCGTGCAAGATGTTTAGGCATTGATATGCAACTCTGGCTTTGCGTTTGCCACAGAATCCACCAATAACTTCACCACGTCCGTCTTCTTGCCCTCGACAATCTTCTTGATCTCTGTCAAGCCGTCCTTGGCCTGCTTTTCTGCGTCCTTCTCCAACGAGTCGTTGGCGCCGGCGAATTGGGTCTCAAACTCCTTGAGTTCTTGAGCCTTCTTGGCCTTGTAGGCCTCAATCTCCACTTGGGCGTCGGCCTTTGCTGCCTTCAACTTGTTGGTACGGTATTGTCTAGCTTCCGAGACCACCTCTTGGGCCTCTCTTTCAGTCTTCAACAAGCTTTGGATTCCAGACTGTGGTAGAGCGGTGTTAGTACATTTCCGATGGCAAACGTGTCACTCAGGGGCCGAGAGTCTCTACTCTCAGACCCGTGAACTACTTTATTCAACATACCATTACTAAACTATGGGTAATGAAAGAGTCGAGATAAGTGGATGAAAATTAATCTAGGTTTAGTAAATCGTGTTGTTTAAACCAATGGCCGATTATCACGACCAATTTCCTCAAGTCCGCACTAGAGTCATTGGCATGTAACTGCTTCGAAGCCTTTTTGCCCAACTGGCGAAGAAGGGACTCCTCAGCACCTTCCAAGGGCCCAATAGTCGCCAAAATTGCCCAAACCCATTCCATGAGATTTCCGTCGGGGGTCATGCTCAACCACCTTGTGAAATATACAAGAAGTAGTCCCCGAAGCTTTTCTTCCACCACCTGCGCCACGTACTCATTCTCACAGCTGGTTTCCCAAATAAACCGCTTCCACTCCTTTTGTGTTTGCGGCAGCTCAATCGCATCCAGCTCCACCAATTGGGACCTGAATCCAGCGTAGGATTGCACGCGGAAACGAAATTCCTCCAATTGGTGCTCCTCCTCCTTGGAGGGTGAGGGGACCACCGGTTCTCCTCTCATGGGTGCAATATATACAAGCCCATCTTCCTCCTCCGAATCATACTCGACGCAGCAGTTTTCTGACAGTGCACGCACCTGTGCCAAGTACTGTTCCACGGTTGTGGGCGTGGCGTTGAGATCAACATCATCTGTGGTGAAATCAATGGGAAAAGCTCTGCGTTGGTTGAATTTGGGATCCAGAGCCCCTATCGGCGTAATGGTCTCGTTAAAAGAAGGTAGTGATGTATCAGGTGGGGAGTAGACATGCACCTTGCGTCTCTTGAACGGAGGGTCTATGGTGGGCTCGTAATCACTATCCATCCTACAGCTATCAATTGATCTCCATAATGAAAAATTCTAGTGAGTGTGGGCTCCCCCAGTAACTGATAAAATGAGTGAAATATCGACGCTGAAGAGGCCCCTGGAAGAAGAGAATGATCCAGAAGAGCCGCCTTCGAAGCAACAGAACACCACAGACGCAGCACCTTCAAAGCTGTCAAAATCAGCAAAAAGACGGGCAAAGTTGAAACAACAGAAGATCTTGGATCTGCAAGTGACGTGCGAACTGCCTCCTCACTCCACTGCTCTTGTTTTTGCAAACAGGACGCTATTTGACGCCCACTATAAAGAATGCCACAGCCACCGCTGCGAGGAATGCAAGAAAATCTTCCCCTCTATTCGAATACTTGCTTGTCACCAGCGGGAGAACCACGACCCTCTGGCTCGTGTCCAGCTGACGCGGGGAGACCCAATATTTGGGTGCTTGGAGGCCGTGTGTGATAGAGTATTTAAAGATCATAAAAAGAGGAGATTACATCTTATTGATAAACATAGGTATCCTAAGGATTTTATATTCAGCGTGGTGGATAACGGTGTTAAAAGAGGCACAACGTCATTGATAAAGAGGGATAATAAGGGTTATAATGTGTGGAAATCAGCGAAAGAGTGAGATCTGTGTAGTTTCCATATTAAGACAGTTTAGTGCAATGATATATACGCATGTGGATGAGATATATGGAGACAACGGGAACAACAGAGCCATTTAGACTGTGGAGTGGGTTGCATGACAAAGAAGGCGATACCAACTAAGTTGGCTTAGTAGCGGTCGCCACATGGGGTCCCCATAATATTTGCTCAGGTTAAGCTTCAATGGTTTCATGAACTGTTTTACTTCGTCTATTCACCTCCCACTCTGATCCTTTGTTCTATCTTTATAGTGTATTTTATATATAATTAGTATTCAATCTTAATAATTAATTAACCTCGATCTTATGAGCCATCGCCCTGTGTCATTTATTTGATGGACAATAACTTGACATCAAAGGTCAATTCAGAGTTTGGTGGGATACCAGGGATCTTGGACTTACCGTAAGCCATTGGAGCTGGAATGACAATTCTTCTTTCACCACCAACGGCCATACCCGCGACACCGACATCCCAACCCTTAATGACTTCACCCTTACCCAATCCAAAGACAAATGGCTTACCGCTGGTGTTCTTGTCAAAAACCTTACCGTTCTTTAACTTACCAATGTATCTCACACCAACCTTTTGGCCCTTCTTAGCAACCGGTCCGGAACCAACAGTCTTGTCTTCGATGACAACACCACCGGCAATGGTCTTGGCCTTTGGTGCAGGCTTAGTCTCCTTCTTTGGAGCTTCCTTCTCCTCCTTCTTTTCTTCCTTTTTTTCCACCTTCTTTTCTTCCTTCTTCTCCTTCTTTGGGGTTGGACCTTGTTCTAATTCCTTGTTGAACTTGACGCTCTTTTCCTTCTTGGACTTTTTGGTGTCCTTTGCTTCGCCTTCTTCGTTCTTTCTCTTCTTCTTGTTGTCTTCTTCGACCAATTCCTCGATTTTGCCTTCCACATCCTCAACAGCATCCAGCTCATCCAAATCGAATTCCATCGCGTCATCTGACAAGATTTCGTCCTCATCTGGGGTCAAGTCGTAGTCGGAGTCATCTTCGCTGTCGTCGCCATAGATGAAGTCATCTTCGTCCTCGTCGTTTGGATGGTCAACATAGTTACCAGTCAAGTGAACTCTGTAAGAACCGGTGACGACAAAATAAACTTCTTCTTCTGGAGTAATTGTAATGTCCAAGGTTTGTTGGTATTGGGTCTTAGGAGAAAGAGTACAGATGACATGCTCTTCAACAGCATCATCCAAATCGGATTCAGCCTCAGACTCGGATTCAGCCTCGGAGCCGGACTCAGAAGCCTTAGAAGACTTCTTTGGCTTAGTTTCCCCTTCAGTTTCCTCCTCTTCTTCATCATCTTCAGAGCCTTCTTCGGAATCATCTTCAGAGTCGTAGTCTTCAGGCAACTCACTCTTCTTCAATAATCTCAAAGTAGATGGTTCGTTCTTGTCATCAACAGCCTCTGGGTCAATTGCAGCCAAAGTGATTCTCACTGTAATTGGAAATTCCTCAGCTTGACATGGTTGTGGGTTGAATGGTTCTAAAGCCAAGTTGTAGGTGGCTAATGGCAATAAATTAGACATTTTAAAGAAAGAATGGCATGAAAATTTTTTTTATTTTTCGTAGTAATTTATTTTCCAATTATAAAAAAGATTTAAATTAGAAAACCATTTGGTGTGGCTTGTCACCGGACTTCAAGGAGAAAGAAGCCGACAAGTATTGCTTCAACAAAGGAGTCTTCTTGATTTCAGCAAGAAGAGCCTTGTCAACAACCTTTTGGTCCTCAACTCTTTCGGCCTTGACAACCTTCTTGACAGCAGCGTCGCTGAAGAAATCTCTTTCGGACTTCTTAGCCTCGGTCTTTTCTCTGGCAAAGTAAACAGGGGTGAACTTGGAAACGTCCAATGATGAGACATCGACCTTGGTTTGTGTAGCAATGACGTATCTGGAGTTGACTCTTCTCAATGGAACACCGTTGACCTTGAATGGACCGGAGACCAAAAGAGTGTTGTCTTCCAGTTCCTTCAAGTAAACAACTCTCTTACCTCTGAATCTACCAGCAAGGAGGATCAAGACGGTACCTGGAACCAAGGAGGCTCTCAACTTTTGTGGTCTAGCAACCTTTCTGGTTTGCTTTGGAGTGGCAACTTCCTGTTGATGGGGGTGTTAGTAGAGATTCTAATGATTACCAACTATCAATTTGACGATTTGATAATAAGATATTTGGTAAATCCCGATCTTAAGAACATAACAAATGAATCCAATATTTCGATAAATTGTGAATCACCAAGGTTGATTAATTGTGGTTTCTTTCAATAATTTGATGTTGTACTCTATGTATTGTCATAGTGACCTCTATTATGTTCCAGATCTTCAATTTTTTAACATACAGCAACCATTGTTGAATGTATAAGAGTTCTCTCTATGATCACCAAAGCTGAAAAATTTCCAAATAGAGGTGCGACTTGATGTGAGGGGGGACGCCAAAAACGGGACCACCCCTCACACCACAGGCTGGCGCGGATACTGAGCGGAAAAAAACAGTCACATTATGCTCAGCAGTGCTCAGCACTCCAGATTGGACAACGACGCCAAATCAAAATCAAAGGCGTTTCCCCCAGAAAAGAAGAGCTCAGTCCACAACTCATCACTTATAGTGAAGAGTTGTTCATCCCAAACCGGTTCCTGGGATTCCATTTGTGGTGGAATGGTCGGTAAGTTGATATCTTGATTGATCGCATGTGGTGTAGCCATTGATGTCGACGACTTTACTCCGGATTCGCTTATTTGATTGAATGGATAGTTCAACTGTTGATCATTAGATGAGGAGGTAAATTGGACCAATTCCTCCCTTCTAGGATCAACAAATGTAGAGTCGACTTCTTGGATTTCCGTCGATAACTCGTTGTATGAGGAGTACCATTGATTTAGGCATGTTTGAATAAATAATCCAAGAACAATCCTCAACTTTTTTAAGAAGTAATTACACGGATACTCCGGTATTATTTTGTCAACCCTACTCAACAATTTTTGGATCAATCCAATGGCATTCTCTGTGAATATCCCTGATTTTATCGAAGTAGGTATCGTTAAACTCAAATGTCTAATCTTCAACAATATCCCACAAGAATAAATGACTCTAGATGTATGGAACAAAGGATTGGATGATATTGAGCTATTTTCCAATTCTAGAAAATGTTGGAGAGTCAAAATGCAACTCTCACACAATTGACCTAATGTGTTATGAATGATTGCTTGATGTTTTTCGGTGAGATCCCCTTTGGATCTCGCAAATGTTTGCATGCCTGGTTCATAAAGATAAGTTTGGGCTGAATAGAGATATGCCATAAGGGAGTGGAAATCCTCGTTGTTGTCCTCCATTGTGGAGTTGATCATTCGCTTAATATTGTTCAATTGACTTTGATATTCTTGGATGAGCATTCTATTCTTTGTACTGGATAACTCCAAAACCGTCAACTGGTCACTGGTTGAATGGATGTTCGTATAAATCTTCTCTAGAATGTAATTCACTCTAGCATAAAACCCAACCATTTGGTACTCTCTCTTATTTGACTCCTCCAATAATAAACAACACTGGCCTGTATATTCGGTCCATTGAAATAGCACTCTCCTTCTTAAAAATAAGGATATAGAGCCCATAACAATGTAAATGACGAGGATGATTGATCTGATTTCTAGCGATTTCTTATCGTTATTAGTCCTTTGAAGTGAACCATCGTCCCTGTTGTAAAAAATGTAAGGACCCCCATTCAGGCCCAAATCGTTCGACATTGAAGCACACAAAATTGTGAAGTAATGGTATCTTCTATGATGGAATAATTCCGGAGATGGACACCAAATACAGTAAAGTAATAATGATTTCAACAAGTTCAAGCTTTTATTCCCTATTGCTAGAATTTCAATTGCCAAGGACCTCGATATTGAACTCTCCAGTTTCAAACTAGTCGATTTTGGTACGTCGATGCAATTCTCCTCGCCGGTCAACCCGATGTAAATCACAATTTGAAAAAAGAGGTAATCCTTTGCAATTAAGCCATCCACTGTCATTTCACTCGGTAGATCAACAAATGGATACCTTGTATGGAAGTATTCAACAAAAATGTTGATGAAACGCTGGCATTGGGCTTTGGTCAACAACCCCTCTTCAATGAGGTTTTGATGTGCGTAATCAACAAATGGCTCATTATATCGAACTCTTTCCTCACACGCCTTTATAAAGTCGTTTCTAATGTCCTTTCTATCAGCCAGCTTCTTTAATTCATCGATTTCCTCCCCATATTTCGATAACTTATCGGTCAGCGAGATCGACTCATCACTATATTGTCCAAGGGTAAACCCTCTTAACTCATTGATAATTTTATCTTTTTCAATCAACTTTTTCTTCAATTCTTCAATCTCAGTGATTGACATCCTCAACTTCTTTGCATTGTTCAATGGTTGATTTGATTTCCTCTTCTTAAAATTTTCTAACCCGTATTGACATTGGTTACCACTTTTCTCACATCTTTTGCATAATCCAAACTCAACAGATGGATCAACCGGTATGCATCTAACCTTCAATGAATGGCATCGTTTGCATGCCGGTAGAGATCTTCTTGCAACAACCCCCGTTGGTGGATCCATAGAGCCGTCAGGTACTCTGTATTTTTTTTCAGTAACGAACTCCGAATTAGTTTGGGGTCGGCCCATAGTAAGGCAGCCGACAATGCTCAGTTAATCCATCCGGGGCAAAACAACATACACCAGCTCAATAGTGAAGGCAACAATGCAGCATTTAAAGTGACCGTAAATGTGGAGCACGTCCATTTAATTATCTGAAAGACTTCACATTGTTAACTGTATCAAACGCGAATGCAAATGCAAATATAAATACAAGTACAAGAGCATAGTCTTGAACGGATTGAAATCAAAAATACTCTGTTAACCCACTATCCTTAATCAATTGGTATCGCAGTGGCAATAGAAGTGAAACCTTACAGGTTAAATGTTGATCTCCGTTATTAACCGTCACATCATTTAAAAAGCAAGATCAAATAATTAAGCAACCTCCGGCGATTTTCTCTACCGGTTTAAATCGGCTAGGTCCAGTCTTACCCCGATGTAGCGAGTTAGTGAGACGTGGTGGCGTGGTTTGATTTGGAAACCGATATGCTTCCATATTCCCTCCTGATGGTTGGTATTCAAGACAACTTTCCCTGCTAAGGGAGCTAATCAAGGCCCCCGATTTGAGCAAAATTTGAAGTCTATTGGCGCCTAAATTTTCATCAATTTTATTTACAGGTAGCACGCTCAATCGGCATGGCTAGATGTGTTTTCTATACAAACTCTGTCAGTAATCTCCTCTGCTTGAAGGGTATAATTTTTTATCTCATTACGTAACCGAGACGTTAACGGCTCCGCATAGAATAAGAATAGTTCGAGACCGTATAAAATGAGGAACTATTATTCTTAAAATAATGTTACATCCAATGGGTATCATGTAACTCTGGATTGAATTTGATATGTAGGATCAGCTAATTTACCTAATTTTGGTGTTCATTGGGGTACTAAAGGTCTTCAAACGGGAATTTTCCTGGTGGCTGGTCAAGATTTTTTTGATTCTTTACTATGAGTGTTTTCACCTTCTTTCATCTCATTTATGGCCACCATCACATCGGATATTTGCAGATCAACGATATGCTGAGTGAGAACTTAATTTTTCAGGCAGTGCAAAAAAAATTTTTTTAAAGTTATTCATTCCTTCTTATTGACTTTCACCATGGGTAAGGCCTCTAAAGCAACAAAGAAGTTTCAATCAAAGCATTTGAAGACGGCAATTGGCCAAAGAAAAAAGGTAAAAGAGCACAAGAAAATGCTCGCTCAGAGAAGGGGAAACAAGGAAAAATCAAAACCAGTGGCTGTGGATAAAAACCAGGAAAATGCCCAGGTCTTCGATGATATGGATGTTGAAAAGTACTTTGAGAAGGAAATGAAGGTGCCACAGCAAAAGGGTAAAAACGTTGTGGATGAAAACTCAAGCGATGAGTCTGAAGGTGATGGATTATCAGATTCTGAGGAAGAAAATGAAGAGGAAGAGCAAACTAAGAAGCAAAATGATGATGATGAGGACGAATCCTCATCTGAAGAAGAAGATATTGATATGGACGCTTTGAAGGAAAAGGATCCAGAATTCTACAATTATTTGAAGAAGAATGATAAAGATTTATTGGATTTTACACCAATGAACCCATTGGATGCAATGTCCGACAACGAAGAAGAAGATGGTGAGAATGATGACGATGATGATGATGAACCTAAGAAAAAAAAATTAGTAGCAGGTAGAATCACAGTTGACATAGCATTGGTCAAGAAATGGTCCGACGTCTTATCCTCTGATACACCATCTTTCAACACTTTAAAATCAGTCATTGTCGCATTCAAGGCCGCTCTTCACCCAGAAGACGAGGACTTCAAATACGCCGTCACCGAAGAAAAGGTGTTCAACCATTTAATGATTTTGGCCTTGCAAAGCTTACCATTGGCAATCCAAAAAATCACCCCATATAAAGTTTCCTCAAATGGGATTAGAAACATCCCTGGTAATGCAAAGAAGGTGGCAAATGTTTCACAATTGATCAAATCTCACTCAAGTTCTTTGATCTTGTTATTAAACGATAGTTCCAACATCGAAACCTCCGCATTGATCCTACAATCCATTCAAGAATTGCTGCCATACTTAATTTCGATGAGAAAGGTTCTTAAAAACATCATCAATGGTGTGGTGAACATTTGGTCAAGTTCCAAGAAATTACAGACCCAATTGTCAGCTTTTGCATTCATGAATAATGCATCAAAGGAGTACCCTAAGTCTGTTTTGGAGATCATCTTAAAATCATCATATTCATCGTTTATCAAACATTGCAGAAAGACCAATGCTCATACTTTGCCATTGATTAACTTTCAAAAGAATTCCGCAGCCGAATTGTTTGGTTTGAACCCAACTTTAGGTTACCAAATTGGGTTCGAATTTGTCAGACAATTGGCAATCCATTTAAGAAATATCGTCAATCAGCCAACAAAGGACAGTTATAAATCGATTTACAATTGGCAATTCTGTCACTCCTTGGATTTCTGGTCAAGGGTCATTTCAAGTCAAACAAACGAAGATTCAAAGGAAAACCCATTGAGCCAATTGATCTACCCATTGGTTCAAGTCACAATTGGTACAATTAGACTGATCCCAACTGCTCAATTCTTCCCTCTTAGATTCTACCTCATCAAATCAATGATTAGATTATCCCAAAACACTGGTGTGTTTATCCCAATCTTCCCATTGATCAGTGAAGTCTTGAACTCCAACCAATTCTCAAGACGTCCAAAGATTGAACAATTGCCTGCTGTTGATTTTGATACATGTATTAAAGTCACCAAGCAATATCTCAACACAAAGGTCTTTGTTGATGGCCTTCATGATCAAATGGTGGAATTAATCAGTGAATTCTTCGTTCTTTACTGTAAATCCGTTGCTTTACCAGAATTGACCACACCGCCATTGATCTTCCTCAGAAGGTATGTCAAGAAGTCCAAGAATCCAAAGTTCAACAAGCAATTAAACATCCTTATTGAAAAAATCACCTCAAACGCAAAATTCATTGAACAAAAGAGAAGCACAATTGAATACGGTCCAAAGAATAAGGTGGAAGTTGCCAAGTTCTTACAGGATTTGGAATGGGAGAAAACTCCTCTGGGTGCATACGTCAAAACAAATAGAGAAGTCAAGGAGGCTCAATTGAAGTTAATGAGAGAATCCATGGAAGAGGAGGAAAGAGAGGCGGAGGAAAAGAAGAGAAAAGACAATGACGAGGAGGATGATGACATTGGAATCGATGATGAGTCAATTGACGAGGAGGACGAATAGATACTTGAATAAATAGTCTTTGAAAGAAGTAAATATATCACAAGCACAATTATGGTCTTTTCGTTACTAACGAGTTGCTCATCTTTGTTATTTAGCCTGCATATTAATTACCGATGCCTTTTACTGTGAAACCATGGTGGAGGTAGGTTACTTCTATGCTGAGCGAATTTTGCGCGCCACACAAACCCTCATGCGCCACCCCCGGGTTCCCCGACTCCGCCAAAATCTCACTGATAATGTCATTTCTTCTTATCTACACCACGTTTTTACTAATAAAAATGAAAATCTCAAGCACATTGACCGCTTTAACTTTGAATGAGGTAATAAGGGCCGCCTTCATCCCTAACATTGGAATTAATGCAATTCCAAACATCTTTAAACCCTCGGAAGTAACACATTGTCCAATCAACTCACCAATGTCATGTACAAACACCACCATTGTTGAAGATTCGTGCTGTTTTGAGTACCCGGGTGGTGTACTTTTGCAAACCCAATTTTGGGATTATTATCCGGCCATTGGGCCGGAAGATATGTTCACTTTACATGGATTATGGCCAGATAGATGTGATGGTGATTTTGACCAATTCTGCGACGACTCGATGCAAGTGAATTCCGTTAAATCAATTTTAGAAGATTTTGGCGAAACTTTCTTGTTGGAAAAGATGAATAAGTTTTGGAAAAGTTATAACGGTTACGACGATCAATTATGGGTTCATGAGTTTAATAAACATGGTACCTGTTTGAGTACAATCAAATCGCATTGTTACGATCAAGAGGGATATGTTGAGAATCAAAATGTTGTTGATTTTTTTAAGAGATCCGTCTCTTTATTTGAAGGTTTACCAACATATGATTGGCTATACGATAATGGTATTGTTCCATCGCTTGACCAAACTTACTCCAGATCTCAAATTGAATCGACGTTGAGTGCTCATTTTGGCCAGTCTGTGTTCATCAAATGTAACAGATTTAATGCATTACAAGAGGTGTGGTATTTTCATCACCTCCAGGGGTCGATTACCGAGGGAATTTACAGCCCTATTCCAGCATTGTTGAACTCCCAGTGTCCTGAACAAGGCATCAAATGGATCCCTAAGAGGAATTTTAAACCACCAACACCAACAGATCCACGCAGTCCACCCAAAGAAACAACGGGTCTAACTGGTTACCTCAAACCAGTAAACCAACAAGGTTGTCTCATCAGCAATGGTCATTGGTATACATCCGGTACGTGTGCTTCTTTCCATCTAATCAAGGCTCCATTTGGCGGGTACAATGTTAAGTCAAGCAAAGGTTTCTGTCGTATTGCCAGTGACGAAACATTTGTTTGCGGCAAAGGCATAACACCAATGCAATTCAATTACGATAAGGAAACTCGGTGTTTATCATTTGGAGGGAAGCCATTCTGGAGCTCAGAATCTACTCCTGGAAGATTCAAACAGGTTCCAATCAGGCCAGGGGATGATGGCGATGTAACTTTTAAATTAAAATTGGCATAACTTTAAATATTTTAAAAATACATTTACACTATGATGAACAGGATTCGCAACTCTCCGGATCATTCAAATTACATGAAATCAACCTCTTGTCAAAAATGTTGACGCTCTCATTTTCCTCCTCTGTATCTTCTGATAACGCCCTCCTTTTAATAATGCCTCCCACGTCTTCCTGTTTTCTCTTTGGTTGGACGCCTGGAATTGTGAACTTAATTGCAGATGAAGCTGCCTTTGTTCTGAGATAATAAATACCCGTCTTTAGGCCCTTCTTCCAGGCGTAAAAGTGCATACTTGTCAATTTGGAAAAGGATACATCTTTCAAAAATAAGTTCATGCTCTGTGATTGATCAACAAATGGGGCCCTATCACTGGCCATATCAATTAGTATCCTTTGGGACATTTCCCACACTGTTTTGTAAACTTCTTTCAAGTTATCTGGTATCATCGCAATTTCTTGTATAGATCCATCCCTCAATATGATCTCATTCTTCATCTCCAAATTCCAGATCCCTAGATCAATTAAATCATCGATGAGATATTGGTTCACCACTTGGAATTCACCGGAAATGACCCTTCGTGTGTAAATATTTGAAGTGATTGGTTCAAAACATTCATTATACCCCAATATCTGGGAAGTAGATGCAGTTGGCATTAGAGCAACCAATAGGGAATTCCTAACTCCATTGGCATCAATTTGCTCCCTCAAAGTTTTCCAATCCCACACATCGCTCGGCTTTATGTTCCATAGATCAAATTGGAATTCACCTTTGGAAATAGGTGAGCCCTGGTATGTTTGATATGGACCAAACTGGATCGCTAGCTCCATCGATGCCTCCAAAGCCGCATGATAAATTGTTTCGAATATTTGGATATTCAATTGCCTCGATTTTGGCGACCCAAATGGTAGCTTTAACTTGAAAAATACATCCGCCAATCCTTGGACACCTAATCCTATTGGTCTGTTTCGCAAATTGGAAAAATTGCATTTATCCAATGGGTACTCTCCAATGTCGATGATCTTGTTCAAGTTCTTCACAACTGTCTTACAAACGTTGTGCAATTTTTCAAAGCTGAATTTTCCATTTTGAACAAAAGTCGGCAATGCCACAGATGCCAAATTGCAAACAGCAATTTCATCGGGAGAGGAGTATTCAATGATTTCACAGCATAAATTGGAGCTCTTTATTGTACCCAAATTTTTTTGATTAGATTTCTCGTTACAGGAATCCTTGTATAATAAGAATGGATTGCCGGTTTCTGTTTGACTGACAAGGATTGCATTCCATAGTTTCTGTGCCCTCACTTTGCGCAAATATTGACCGCTTTGTTCATATTTTGAATAGAGCTCTCTAAACTCATACCCATAAACATCTGTTAGTCCCGGTGCTAGGTCTGAAGAGAATAAGCACCAATCCTCGTTCTTTTCCACCTTTTCCATAAAAAGATCCGGTATCCAGAGAGCGTAGAATAAATCTCTCGCCCTGAGCTCCTCCTTACCGTGATTCTTCCTCAGATTTAGAAATTCAAAGACATCTGCATGCCACGGCTCAAGGTAGATACAAAAGGCGCCAGGTCGTTTATTGCCACCTTGATCGACGTACTTAGCGGTGTTGTTGAACACCCTTAGCATTGGCACCAAACCACTGGATGTACCGTTCGTTCCCGAGATGTAAGTCCCGTTTGCCCTGACGTTCGAAACATGCAACCCCACACCCCCTGCAGCCTTGGAAATCATTGCAGTCTCGTAAACGGTCTTGAAAATCCCATCTATTGAGTCGTCATTCATAGCTAAAAGGAAGCAAGATGACAAGTTGGCAAACTCTGTGCCCGAGTTAAACAATGTCGGGGACGCATGGATAAAGTATTTTTGTGACATCAGATTGTAAGTTTCCAAGGCAGATGCAATATCGTCATGGTGTATCCCCAGGGCCACCCTCATGAACAAAAATTGGGGGGTTTCATGAACTCCCACGTTGGTCTTTAACAAATACGACTTTTCCAATGTTTTGAAGCCAAAATAATCAATTAGTTCGTCTCGGGAATGTTCAACAGTTTCATCAATTGTTTCAGCGTTAAGATTTATAGCCGCCATCACTTTATCATTGATCAGTTTCTTTGACTTGGTCACAAAGCTATGAAGCATTTTGGCATTTTCACTGAATTTAGTGGGTAGTTTTCCTTGCAAATGGTGGGTCAAGACTCTAGACGCCAAATATGAGTACTGGTAATACCTTGTTGTCAAAGAGGCCAATGTTTCCGCAACAAGTTCAACTAATTCATCCAAGGTTAACCGATCTGGTAATCCACTCTTTATCTGATTAACAACGTAATCAACGTCTATCAGTGACAAATCCAACCCCGTTGATAACTTCACCAAATCTCTTCGTAGTCTTTCTTCGCTGAAGACGGTGTCTCCGGAGGTGGAAAACACAACGACAACAACCATCTGTAAGAAACGATATGTGAGAAACTTTTCACTTTGTCCCAAAAGGGTAATTTTTATTTTAAAGATTTCATGCGCCACCGGCGATGGTGCGCTGCGCCACGGTTTGGCACAACAACCAATTGGAATCAACTAACAACAACTTGCAGGCGGTCGTCCATTGGTCCCATTTGTTGCACGGAGTGATGGGAACAGTACCGATTTTCCCCCCCTGAATTGGGTATGGTAAAACGTTGGATGGATCCAACTGGGTCAAACGGTGAGAGATTTGATCGACAATTGCCAATAAGCCTAGCATACCGGCATCCAAGGGGTTTTGCTTAAGGAACCCACCAAGTATATCTCCCTGGGAATACAACTTCAAAACTTTGCCGTCCGCTCGTTCAATTTTTGATGTCGAACCCATAGGGATCAATTGGTACCCTTTCAACTCCAAATTGAGAATATTAATGCACGTGGACAAAAGTAGGACAAGTTGGCCCACGGCCGCATTAATCTCGTGCCATGAAACTGGTTTCTCGGTCACAGACCCCAGCCTGAGACCATTGATCGTCCCAAACGGCCCATTGTACGATATTTTAAACAACGTGTCAAAGACGTTGGCCTTTCGCAATGAATCCAGTGTATCCAAGTTAATGTAATATTGGTTCTTAGCCCTCTCCAATTGGTCCAAACGATGAGAAATTTCAAGTTCGTAGTTGTTCCTCTCAAGAATATAACCCTCCTCTTTCGCTTTCAAGGTGGCCACTTTCTGCTCCATTTCTTTCAATTCCTTTTCAAGCTTGTTCTTGACCTGCTGTTCCCTCTGCAGCAATTGAAGTATATCCTGCTCCTTTGTCTTCAAAGCGTCCAAGTCATCCAAAGTGGTTTCCACTTGATCCTTATTTGGTTCTGCTTGCTGGTTCAACCGCCTCAAAAACGCGGTATATGTAGCATTCTCCTTCTCCAATCCATCCATCCTGTCCTTCATCTCCTTTGTTAGCACACCAGCGCAATCCGTACAGATAGGATAATCGATCCCATATCTGGCAGAAATGACATTGAAGACCGTCTCCAACGACTCCAAGCGGCTGGAAATCGTCGTCTGGTCTACCTGTGGCTCTCTATTGGTGGGATTGAAGAATTTCTGTGGAGAATGGAGGGCCTGTGGTGGTTTCTTAGACACGTAGTTGAACAATTGTTGTCTATCTGGAGGAATTATTGGGTATTGGTTTTGCAAGTCGTGGGGGATTTCCTCTTGTGATTTGCCTCCGTATGGCATGGCAAGAAGATGCTTCTGGGCATGGGAAAGCTCCTGAAGGGATTCGTCAACCAAAAGGGAGATTTTACACTTCTGACAAATTATCGGCATGAGAAAGAAGTTGTGATTATAAGATTAAGTTTATAAAATTCTACTCATCTCTCTTCAATGGAGAAGACTAAATTCTTATCCTTCTTTGGATCATATGGGTTGAGTAATAATTGGGAAAACTTTTTCAAATTTGGTAAACCTCTGATTTCGTTACCCAAAAGTGGCATCTTGATCAAATGGTAATCTTCGTACAATTCATCCATCTGATCAAGGTACTTTCTTTGCATCTTCCATCTAGCTTGGCATCTCTTGCACTCGTCGTCTTCTGCAAAAAGCAACTGGTTAACAACGATCGTATTAACATCCATGCCACCCTTGAGTAGATCTTGAATCAATCTCTCCGTCTCATACAAGGACAAGAATTCCGAAATACAAACACACACAAAGGTGGTCAAATCAGGATCTTGAAATTGCTTGTTCACCTCGGAAACTTGGACCTTGATTTCACTCAATTTTGAGAACATCTCCTGCTTTTGATCACCACCCATCATCGACAACAATGGACCCATTCTTGAGGTGATTTCATCAAACTTACCCAACAACTTTTCCAAAGTAGAAGGTAATTGTAAGAATCTCAAAGTGTGACCTGTTGGAGCGGTATCGAAGATAATGGTATCGTATTTAATCACATTAGCATCGGATTCGGCCTTTTGGTTTTTAATGTGCTTTAAAACCTCCATAAAGGAAAAGGCTTCATCAATACCTGGGATAGAGGAAGTCACCTCACTCATGACTGAACTCAATGGATCATTAGAATCCACTAATTTGTTGGAATTGCTGAACTCCTCCAATGATGAAGATGGGTCAATTTCCATACAGGACAAGTTCGGTAACCCCTCGACAACTCTTGCATCTTTCCCAAACTTTTGATCAAATGCATCAGACAAGTTGTGAGCTGGATCTGTGGATATTAAAAGATAGTTCTTACTTGGGTTATTCAATGCCAGTTGGATCGAGATGGAAGAAGAGGTGGTGGTCTTACCAACACCACCCTTACCACCAACAAAGACCCACTTGAGTGTATCGTGGGTCACCAAGTCTTTAAGCGTAGGGTCAACTTCGTAGTCGGACATTATGAGAAAGAAGAAGTCGGTACACGGTGGCTGATGGAAGATGCTAGAAGGTTCAAAGTGAAGTCGCGAATAAACTATCTGGAGTTCATGTTCCCCTGTAACAGCCCGCAGTAAATTTTACCGTGAGCAAAGCCAGTCCGTTTTTTTAATTTCAAGGTCCCACTGAAAGAGGCCGGGAGAACTTCACTGCAAAATCTACCGCGAAATCAGTCAACAAAGCCACCGGAGACAGAGCGGTACCGGGTAACATATGCTCTTTGTATCAAATTACACTATTTGCACTACCCATGTGCTTTAAAAAAGTCGACAGTCAGTTCCTTTACCTTGAGAGCGTCCATTTTATTCCCAATAATTCCCTTCCTAATCCAATTCGACAATCCGGCTTGAACTTTCTCTGTGGAGTATCTAGAATCCAAAAGGTAAATCACCGAATAGTCCTTAATATTTCTAATGGACCTTCCTACTGATTGGTTTACGGCCTTCATGCAGAGGTTGTCGTAAAATTCGTTGGCCTTTTGTTTCGCCTCCTGTGAAGTAAAGCCCCTCTGTTGGTGCGATTGTTCGATGAATTTCATCCTAGCAATCAATTCACCGCTAAACGCATTGGGGTATGGTAATCCCACCATGCATACAGCCCTGGCCAATTTGTTGGAAAAATTGATTCCTTCTGACATCTTTCCGCCCACAACGGAGAGCAGTAAGGCGCCGTTGCCTGAATCGACCTGTGTTTTGTACTCGCCAAGTATCGTGTCAACTGAGCAGGTTTTCGTTTCCGTGAACACCTTCTTGATGGAGTTAAGCTTGCCATACATGCCCGTTGATTTCCATACCTGCACAACCTTGTTAAGGTACTTATAACTGGGGAAGAATACCACCGAACCATCTGGCACAGACCCTAACAACTTCGCCAGTCCATCACCTAGCTCAGTGATCAGGTTTGGATCCTCCCTGCATTTGAAGGTAAATTGGAGAGGATTGGCCCCTATGGTGGAAATGGGGAACACGTTAAGGTTTTTATCTGGAATGACGTGGTTACATGAAAATGTCAGTACCTTGTCCTTTGGTAATTGGGGCACTAAAAAATCTGTGAAATCATTGATGGGTTCCATCGTACCACCTGCCAAGAGTACGCATTGACACTCATCGATGATGTCCTTGAAGTCTTCGCTCGGGTCTAAGAGCAAATATTTCAAAACAACGTCATCCTCATTCTTATCAAGAAAGAATTTTCCACTCTTTAGTGGATTTGAAAGACAATTAATGAATGATCTAATTTTGAAAAGCAGAGGAGATTGCAATGACGGTGTGTAATCGTTGGTTTTTCCAATGTATGACTCCAATTTGTATGCAATTTTAGATTTATTGAAATAATCATTGAAGGTGTAAATGTTCAATAAATCGCTTGAATCCAGTTCAAATATATCCTCCCTTTGGATTTCCATCCCAGGCTGAATCTCTTTTCTTGCTTTGAGGAAACTGTACAGTGTGTTGATCAACTTTAGTAACTTGCTCAGATTGACTCTATTGCCAATTGACATTTTCAGCAGGAATTTTTTCAAATACCCCTGCAATCCCTTCTTGACAAGTCTCAACTCCTTAAATGATATTTCACTCGAGTATATGTGGGTTATCGTGTCTATTAAATTATGGGCCTCGTCGATGACAACAATCGAATTCTTCAGATCCAATCCCAGGTAGTCCCGTGTTTGCTTATGTAACAGCATTTGATATGGCATCGATATTATCTCAGCCATTGGTATGTCTTCTTTCGTAGCATAGTATGGACAAATGCTCATCTTCTCCCCGAGCCTGTTCAAGTCCTCGATATCCAAAATGTCCGCCATCGTCAAGTCATTCAACCGTTGTTTCCTAATTTGAGCTTCCTCACTCTGTGATAAAAATGGGCACTTATCCTCCTTGGATTGCTGCAGTTCCTTACATTTTTCATTAACGGCAGATGAATCACCCAGTGAATTCACTTGTTCGTTAATGCATAACTGTTTTCGAGATCCCAATGGTAGGTACTTGATGGACTCCGTGGAATCTGTGTCAATGGAGGACGGAAACTGGGTCATTCTGAGCTGGGAGCTGAATTGGGACAACTGGGAGTGAGTTCTCGAAACAAAGTATATTTTGATCCTGGACTCATTGACAATTGACGGTGATATATTTGTTCCGATGGGGGCTTCCAATTTTGTGAGCATCTTCTCTATCTCTTTATCCATACCAATTGTTTTATTTAGCAGCGCGTATTCTTCGGGCAATAAATCATCCCAGGAAATATCAGCGGCCGAGTTGACATCCTTCACACTTTCGAGTTTCCTCTTCTTGTAATATTTCACCTTTGGTTTCTCCTCTAAGTAGACCCCAGTGCCCTCCTGCTTCACCTTTTGGAGATGTTCCTCGAAGAGCTTTGCCTGGGTGATGTACTCATTAATGACTTTATCTCTAAAAGCATTTCTGACCCACTCAGGTTCGTCGTCATCATCATCTTCGCCCCCCTGCAGCTTCTCTTCTATTATTCCCTCTTTGATCAACCGCTTTTGCTCTCTCAACCAAGTCATTGTAGCACAGATTAAACTCAATGTTTTACCCGTACCAGTGGGGGACTCAAAGATTCCCATTCTGTAGCCTTTTGTCAGAGTGGTGTAGATTGCCTCCATGAGTTCCACCTGGATGGCGTAAGGGTGGGGGAATGGGTGGTGGAAGTTAGCATTTGCCATGGAAAGAAGGGCGGTACGGTGGTGAAAAATGCTCATGATAAGACCATAAAGATGGTAATAAAAACGGGGTAAATGGTAGTAAATAAAGATAAAAAAAACATTCAATGTAAAGCAGTAATTCCCTGTCTTTGCCATTCCTTGTTATGGTTTTGATTTGAGTCATTTTTTCAAAAGCAAAAACTTGTTAACAATTAAAATTAAACATCAATTATAATATTCCTTGAAAGAGTTAAAATGTAGTGAAAAGAGTCGAATTAGGGAGATTTTTATTTTCAGTACCACCACCACAATGCAGCAAATCCCAACAACTCAGCCGTATAATCGTTAGCTTCAAATCACCAACCTAACCCACTGTTCCACGACAAAACCACGATTTGGTGTCGTAAGCTTGTTACGTAACACGGGAACTTTTTCAAATGGCCAGAAGCCGTTGATCCAATGAGATATTCAATAAATGATCAAATAGAGGTACTTCTTAAGGGCTATCGAGGCCCAATAAATACCCAGGAGGTTTTAATCTTAGGCACCATTACCTTCGAACAACTCAGGGATGTTTACAATGAGCAGAAGCCATCGAAATCGCTCCTCTACTATACCTCAACTACACAACCGATATACTATGAAAAGCCGGGCCTAAAAACAGAGGGTTACAAGAAGCTGATGGCTCGACTGCGTGCGGAGGAGCAAGAGCGGGAGTTTCTTTCCTTGACAAAGACAGAGGAGATCGTCAGTGCCTCTCGTGCAGTGAAGGAGGTGAACTTCCAATTGACGACGATCTTCAACATCTTTGTAACGGTTGGTTCTGTGTGCTATGCGGTGTGGCACTGGTCGGCTCATATTGAGCTCATTTACCGAGTTATACTGTGTCTCTTCTTCTCCGCACTGGTGCTGATAGCCGAGGTGGTGATATTCGGCGGATATTTACGTAGAGTGGAAGAAGCAAGACACCGTGAGGTCAGCAAAGTGGAAAGGAGAACAATTGTTGAAACCCACAATTTGGGCCCCAGGACCAAAGCCAAAGCCAGCCCCAGAGATGACGTCGGGAGCCGTGCACACAAGTCTGGGAGTACCGGAGTGGAACGGTTCGGTTGATAAGTGTTGTCAGCCTGCCAGCCGACTGTGGCCGGCCCCGGTTGATGCCGATCCTCAACTACTTAAAGCTCACACCCCCCCACTGTGAACGGTGGGGCTGTATTTGTTTATGTTTACAGGAAACAGCCGTATCGCCATAATTACATCATCACATCATGAAGAGGTAGTGATGACCGCAAAGACACCAGATTCCTGATTGAATCCAATCATCTCCCAATACTATTGAGGCAGTTATTTTGTGTTCTCTTCGGGAACCACGTTTCCGCCATTGTTATCAAGGGGTTATCGGGTCCATAATGGCTCGGAATTCCCTGAGCTCATGAGCACCATTGATAAAATCTCGCGGGAGTGAGTGATTTGATTCCCTATGGAAGCAGAACCCGTGAGTGCGATTTGGTGGTTGGGATGGCTAGTTCATGTTGTAAGGATCATTTGCAACATAAACATCCTTTGAGACCCCTTCTAGACGTTGATGTTTGATAACAATAAGAGACGAGCAGATTGTTTTCTCTTTGGGAATATTGCTCAGCAGTGATATATTCAAGACACAATCTCAATCCACGGCAGATCCAAGGGATTGGCTGTCTTCGCTTCTACGGCACAAAGTTGTTGACGGATGCCGCCATTTTTTTTGTTTGCCGGAGATTGAGGCAGTATCATTGCGGCTTTTAATAGCTCAATTTGTGCCTGGACCAAAAATCCCTCGATGTAACCGGAATGGTATAAATACCCGGAATCTCCCCGCAAAGTTGAAACATTTTGTCTAGTAGCCAACCATGAGTAGTGTGGATACGGAATCAATTGACTCCTCCCCTGAGGACGTTAAACAGTTCAACCCACTAGATATTGAAAATCAGGACAATGGTGATAATTTGTCCCAACATTTGTCTAAGATTCTTTCGACACCTCAGGGTGTGTCCAAGATTGAGTCTCTTGCCAGAGTTCTTTCCACTAAGACCAAGGCCGACTTGGAGCACTTTGAAATCAACAAGGAAGATTTCGATTTGAAACTCCTCTTGAAGTATTTGAGGGATAGAGCCTCGGAACAAGGTATTGAATCCGGTTCATCAGGTGTTGCATTTAAGGACCTCACATGTTGGGGTATCGATGCTTCTGCTGCATATGGTCCATCTGTTCCAGAAATGATCAGGGACACCTACAAATGGCCAACCAAGTTCTTCAAGAAGGATACGAGAACTCAAAGACAGATCATCAGAGATTTTGTTGGTTTGATTGAACCCGGTGAGATGGTCTTGGCTTTGGGTAAGCCTGGTGCCGGTTGTTCCTCTCTTTTGAAGGCCTGTGCAGGTGAAATTGAAAACTTCACCAAGGTTGAAGGTACCTTCTCTTATGATGGTTTGGATCAAGAAGAAATGATGAAGAAGTACAAGGGTTATATCGTCTACAATCCCGAATTGGACTTTCATTTCCCTTACATCACCGTCAAGGAAACCGTCCAATTTGCATTGAGAATGAAGACCCCAAACACGAGAGTTGACAACCAATCCAGAGAAGAATACGTCCAAAACATGTTGGAATTGTGGTGTACTGTCTTTGGTTTAACCCACACCTACTCCACCAGAGTGGGTAACGATTTCGTGAGAGGTGTTTCCGGTGGTGAAAGAAAGAGAGTCTCCATTGTGGAAGCCTTGTCAATGAACGCCTCTGTTTACTGTTTCGATAACGCAACTAGAGGTTTGGATGCCTCTACGGCCTTGGAATTCACCCAATGTTTGAGAACCGCCACTAATATGTCTGGTTGCGGTGCACTTGTTGCCATCTACCAAGCTGGTCAAAACATTTACGACTTGTTCGATAAGGTCACTGTCATCTACAAGGGTAGACAAATCTTCTGGGGTCCTGCAAAGGATGGTGTTGCCTACTTTGAAAACATGGGTTACATGAAGCCAAACAGAATGACTGCTCCAGAATTCTTGACTGCCGTCACATCTCCTTCCTCAAGACAAATCAGACCTGGCTTCGAAGGTAAGGTTCCAGAATCTGCCGATGATTTCGAGCAATACTGGACCTCTTCCCCAGAATACCATAGCTTGATGCAACAATATGATGAATTCACTGCTACTCACAACGCAGAAGAAACCAGAGCCAGATTGGCCTTGGCTACCTCCCAGAGAAAGCAAGCTGGTCAAAGAGAAAAGTCTATCTTCACAGTCAACTATTTGTCCCAATTGAAATACCTTGTCATTAGAGGTTTTCAAAGAACCAAGGGTAACTTCACTTACACAATGGTTTACTTGTCCTCTTTCGTTACTAAAGGTTTCGTTGTTGGTTCCATGTACTACCATATTCCAAAATCATCTGTTGGTGCTTATAACCGTGGTGGTATGTTGTTCTACTGCTTGCTTTTCTGTGCCTTGACTTCCCTTGCTGAAATCGCCAACTCCTTTGCCAACAGAGGTATCCTTGTTAAGCAAAGGTCATACACAATGTACCACTTGTCCGCTGAAGCCTTGCAAGAAATGGTGACTGAATTGCCAACCAAGTTTATTGCTGTTTTGATTTTGGCCTTGACTTCTTACTGGATGCCTGATTTGAAACATACCGCAGGTGCTTTCTTCATGTTCTTCCTTTTCCTTTTGACTATCCAACAATGTATGTCCTTCATCTTTAAGTTGGTCGCCACCTTGACCAAGGATGGTGAAACTGCTCACGCCGTTGGTGGTTTGTGGGTTTTGATGTTGTGTGTTTATGCCGGTTTCATGTTGCCATTGCCAAAGATGCATCACTGGATTAAATGGATTCACTACTTGAACCCCATGTTCTACTGTTACTACTCTTTGATGGGTAATGAATTCCACGGCAGAATCATGCCATGTTTTGACTTCATCCCATCCGGTCCAGGTTACGAAAATGTTTCTCTTGCAAACCAAATCTGTAGCATTCCCGGTTCAATTGCTGGTAAGGATTACGTTTTGGGTGATGATTACATTTTGCAGAACTTTGACTTCAGATGGCACAACGTTTGGAAATACTGGGGTGTCAACCTCTGTTGGACCGTTGGTTTCATCATTGTTAACACCATTCTTTCCGAATACATCAAGAACGTCGAGGGTGGTGGTGACATGCTTTTGTTCAAGAGAGGCCACATGCCAGATGCTGCCGGTGGTGAAGAATGGGATGGTAAGGTTGCTACCAGAGAAGAAATGATGCTTGCTTTGAATGGTCCCGACGCTGATTTGGAAAAGATCATTGCTGAAGCTGATATCTTCTCATGGCAACATTTGGATTACATCATTCCATATGAAGGCGCTACTAGACAATTGCTTTGTGATGTTCAAGGTTATGTCAAGCCAGGTACTATGACTGCTTTGATGGGTGAATCTGGTGCTGGTAAGACCACATTGTTAAACGTTTTGGCTCAAAGAATTTCATTTGGTACCATCACTGGTGATATGTTGGTCAATGGTAGACCATTGGATGGTTCATTCAAGAGAAGAACTGGTTACGTTCAACAACAAGATTTGCACATGTCTGAATTCTCTGTTAGAGAATCGTTGAGATTCGCCGCTGATTTGAGACAACCAAAAGAAACTCCACAATCCGAAAAGTACGATTACGTTGAAAAGATCATTGGTTGTTTGGGTATGGAAAAGTATGCTGAAGCCATGGTCGGTAAGATCGGTAGAGGTTTGAACGTCGAACAAAGAAAGAAGTTGTCCATTGCCACTGAATTGGTCGCAAAGCCATCATTGTTGTTATTCTTGGATGAACCAACCTCCGGTTTGGATTCCGAATCATCTTGGTCCATTGTTCAATTCATGAAGGCCTTGGCCGATTCTGGTCAAGCTATCTTGTGTACCATTCATCAACCATCTGCCACTTTGTTTGAACAATTCGATAGATTGCTCTTGTTGAAGAAGGGTGGTAAGACCGTCTACTTTGGTGATATTGGACCAAACTCTTCTACCATGTTGGAATACTTTGAAGCTCACTCAGGTGTCAAGTGTGGCATTTCTGAGAACCCTGCTGAATACATTTTGAACTGTATTGGTGCGGGTGCCACTGCCTCTGCTGCTCAAGATTGGGCTGAATTATGGAACAACTCACCTGAATGCGCTCAAATCACTCAAGATATTGATGTGATGCACAGAGAATTGCCATCTAGACCTGTTAACACCAACGCCGGTGATTTGACTGCCAAGTTTGCCACCGGTTACAGACAACAACTGTGGTTCGTTTTGAAGAGAACTTACTTGCAATTCTGGAGATCTCCTGTTTACATTAGAGCCAAGTTCTTGGAATGCGTTTTTTGTGCCTTGTTTGTTGGTTTGTCTTATGTTGGTTTTGATCACTCAATTGCTGGTGCCCAAGGTGCATTCGCCTCTGTTTTCATGTTACTTTTGATTTCCCTTGCCATGATTAACCAATCCCATGTCTATGCCATTGAATCAAGAGAATTGTTCGAAGTGAGAGAATCTCTTTCCAACACCTTCCACTGGTCTTGTTTGTTGTTTTCCCACACTTTCATTGAAATCTTCTGGTCTGTTATTTGTGAGTTTGTTTGTTTCATCTGTTACTACTGGCCCGCACAATACTCCGGTACTGCTGTCAACGCTGGTTTCTTCTTCTTCATATATGTCTTGATTTTCCCAATTTACTTCATCTCATACGGTTTGGCAGTCTTGTACTTCTCACCTGATGTCCCATCTGCTTCCATGATCAACTCCAACTTGTTCGCATCTATGTTGCTTTTCTGTGGTATTTTGAATCCAAAGAAATGGTCACCAAAGTTCTGGTCTTTCATGTACATTGTCTCACCATTTACTTATTTTGTGCAAGCTTTTGTCGGTGCCATTTTGCACGGCAGAGAGTTGGTTTGTGAACCTGGTGAGTTTGCTCTTCCGATTCCACCTCAAGGTCAAACTTGTGGTGAATTCTTGGCCACCTACATTGATAACAACGGTGGTTATGTTGAAAACCCATTTGATACCGTTCAATGTAGGTACTGTCCATATAGTAAGCAAATTGATGTTGTTGCGCAATATGGTATTCACTGGGATCAACACTGGAGAAACTTCGGTATTGCCTGGATTTACATTTTTTTCAACTTCGGTGCCATGATGTTTGGTTACTGGTTGTTCAGAGTCTACAATTTTTCCATCGGTGATTTATTCAATTTGAAGAAATGGTTCACATTCTTGAAGCCTAAAGAGAGGGTCGATAGACATGAAAAGGATACAACAATTTTTGCTCCAAAGCATGGTGATGACCAATTATTGGTTCCCAAAAAAGCCGAATAATTCTTAATACCATATACATATACCTTGCTTTGACACATTCATTCTTTTATGCACTTTTTTTTGATTTGAAATCAAGACACATTTGTTTATGTTTTATACCTTTAAAAGACAGATTAATTAAGTAATTATTTTATGAGGGATTACTTTCCCTATGGCTAGCTCTGCTTAATCTCTTGATGATGAAGTGTTCATTCCATTTCAGGTTCCCAGTAGGATTGGTTGTAGGCGGGTTGTAACAATTTAGTGGGTACTTTTTTCCCAGTGAAAATTATTTTATAATTGCTGTCGTGGGCATATGTTTTTTACTGGGCATTTTTTTTTTGTTCTCGATATAACTTTTTTTTTGCAGGGCAAGTGCTTTTTGCTAATGAATAAGTTTGTTAGATACAGTTCTCTGCTGCGATTTCAGCATACGTTAGCAAGCAAAGTTGTTAAACCTAACATTAAATCATATTCATACACAACAAGCTTATCAATACCGCAGGAGAAAGCTGTTAATGAAATAGAAACCCATTTTTCAATCAAGAACCAGCTGAAGTTTATTGAACTGGACCAGGTGGAAGTTACATCAGAAAATGACAAATTGGTCATGCATCCCCACTGGGTATTGAAGAAAGAAAGTGTTGAGAAATTACCCAACATTTATGAAGAATTGGAGAATGTCTTGAAGTTTGAGGAGAGTCGTGGAGATTTAAAATGCATCAGTTGTAATGTACAGTTACAGAGCAATCAACGAAATGAAAAAGGGTTTTATAAATACCCCAAACTGAGACATGATAATAGGAGAACCAACTATTTTAAGGATTCGGAGGAGGCATTATTTGATGAGTTCAGATCTATGATGGGACAGAAGAGAGGAGAATCGAAAGTTGTTGAATTTGATCAAATGAAGGCTCTGAAAGACCTGGATAAGGTTAAAGATGCTCTCAAATTCGATTTTAAGTGTGAACGATGTAAGAATTTAATGAAATTGGGTGCAGTTGAATCAATAGAGATCGACAATATTATGAAAACGATACCCAGAGATAAGACGATAGTGTATGTGTGCTCAATATTGGATTTTCCACTTGGTTTGGAAAGGGAGGTCGTTAAGAATAGGAGAAACGTAATTTATTTGATCAACAAATCTGATTTGTTCTACTCAAAAGATGTGGAATCTCAAAGACTCGGTCTCCAATACTGCCAGGATACCATTAGTGAATATCTTGATGTTAAATCCCCAAAGGTGGTGCTTGCATCTGCTGAAAAGGGGTGGAATTTGGATCCATTGTTGAATGAATTAAAGGGTGAAGTTTATTTCATTGGTAGGGCTAACACGGGTAAATCCTCCCTCATCAGGGCAATAATCAAGAAGTTGCACGGGAAAATCACCCAGATCAAGTTACCCGGCGTCAGCGGCTTACCGGGATTGACGAGAGCCAATAATAAATATCCCATCAACTCCAATTTAACAATCGTCGATACGCCCGGGTTTACCAACGAGTTTGGAATTTACCAGTACCTTTTAGATGAATTTAAAAGTGTCAACAAATATTCCAAGGTGAGACCAATCGATGTTAAGCATCTATACAGGCCAATCAATTCCAAATTCAAAAAGGTGTTCAATGGTAAGCAGCTTTTAGGTTACGGTGGACTTTTTTACCTTCAACCGCCCAAAAATGCCGTCATTAAGGTCAAGTACCTGTTGAACAAACATTCACCTAACTTGGAAGCCAAATACGCCTCTTTGAAACGGGCCCGGGTCTTGAACTCGTCGAGACCAAAGGAGCTCGGCAAGAGGTTTGCGGTTGGGCCTCATACTTTAGACAAAATGGTACAATACAAAATTGCTCCTTTTAAGGGAAACTTAGACATCATAATACAAGATTTGGGTGTATTTTCAATATGTCCCACCAGTGGATTAGAACAAGTCAACGGAGAGCCATTTACGTTCTGGATCCCCGAGGGGGTGAGGGTCCTGACAAGGGAGTCTATTTTTAAATTCATTTATCGTTCAAAAGAGGGGGAACTTCGCAAGGCGAAGAGTGAACATTTAATGAACTTGATTCCAATTGAAGAGGAGCCTGCGAATCCTGATTTCGATCCTATGTGTGTATGAACGCCTACTGTTACCCGGCTCAAAAGCACATGAAAAAAAATGTATATAGTGAATTTTCTCTTGAGCGATTTGTTTATAAAGTTGAACGAAGTAATGACACTACAGAAGGAGAAGACGTCTCTTGGTGTGTTAGGAGAGCTTATTGATAGTTCCAAGTCTCTTCCCAAGAGGTTGAATGATGTGGAGGCTTTGAGGTTCAGTTTGGAGGAATTAAAACAGAGGGCAAGCAGCTTGAAGAGGCCCTCAAATGACGGCCTGAAAGCTCACTACATCCTGATGAACAAGGGTATAAACGTGGAAGATATCATGAATCAGTTAGAAAAGTTGGGTAAACAACAGAAGAGCTTAAAGAAGGTTCAAAGTGTTCCTAATGATGTTGTTATGGATCAACAAATGATGGACATTTACGCACCAGTGGAAACCGGCGAAGACTTTGAACAGTTTGTTAACGCGAACATTCACTTAGATTGGAAGGTTAGAAAGAGAGAATTAAAGGATAAGTTGAATGGGATACTAAAGAGAGATGCTTCAATGCCGCTGTCGAAAGAAGAAGTGAAGAAACCAAGTAATAAGGAATTACTGCAAAGACAGCTGACATGGGGTCCTAAAAACAATAAGAGTTTGATTTCCTCGAATTTCAAGTTTGTGGATTTGAAGGGTAATGGTGAACTGTCGGCAACACCCCAGATATCGATTGCTTTGAGAAAGAAGTTTGAGGCTTACGCTCAAGTGGTCTACTCGTTGAATGATGCTAGGCAGGATGGAGCCGAATTTCCTCTAGCCAGCGGATTTTTAGAATTGAGCAAAACAATGAGCACCAAATCAAGCGATCAGTTTTTAGAATCGTTACAGATTGTGAGAAATCTGTGTGAGGATTCGGAGGATTCTTTTGCCGATATGAAGAAAGCGTATCAAAATGAGGATTTAACCTCGTTTGAATCAACCCAACTAAGACGCTTCTATGTCAAGAAATCGAAGGGGTATTTGGAATCCCAATTTGGAGAATTTGTGAATGATCTTTACACAAAATCATTGACAAATGGCACTCAAATGAGATCCACCAAACCAATTGGGGTTTTTGATAAATTGATCAATTTTATCAATGTGACCTTGAAGGACCCACAGGCAAAAGGTGGCTACAGAGTATCCAACTTGACGTTTGTTAACGGATTGCCAATTTGGGCCATTATTTTTTACTGTATTAGAGGTGGTTTCAACACAGAGGCTCTCCAGTTTCTTACCCAATATGAAGATTCATTCAATAAGATTGAAAAATCGTTCCCTGTTTATTTGAGAGAATTTCTTCAAAATGGCCAATTGAAGTCCCATCACTGGGGTAAAATCAACAATGAATTCAACCAATATTTTAAATTGAACATGAATGATATCGATCCTTTCAAGGTAGCATTGTATAAACTGTTAGGGAAGTTGGATTTGGCCAGAAAAAACGTCCCTAACTTACCATTGAGCATTGAGGATTGGATCTGGTTCCATTTATCGTTGATCAATGAGGATGACTATCAAAACGGAGAGATAATCAACGAAAGGTACGGATTATTAGATTTCCAAAGAATCATTCTGGAATTCGGCGAAGGTCCATTCAACTCATCCAATTCCAATCCAATGTATTTACAAACCCTTTTGTTAGTTGGGTTGAATGAGGAGGCTGTCAAATATTATATTGATGTTGAGGAAATGGACGCAATCCATCTATCCATTTTGTTGAATTATTATGGATTGTTAAGAGTCTGCCAATCCACTACATATCACTTATTGGAAACATCGAAAGAGGGGTTTAAACAATTGGACTTTGGTCAATTGATTGGTTACTATGTCAAGAATTTTAAATTCAGTGACCCAGTTGTCAGCGCAGAATATCTATTATTGATTGGGTTCAACAACATTCCGTTGGCATTGAAGGAGATCAAGCAGTTAGTTTTGGAATCTCAAGAATTTGTCCTATTGTTGGGTAAGGTGGATCAAAATGGTAAGCGGTTTGGTGGTATCATTGAGAAGAGGAGAGCCTTATTGGGATTGAAGGATCTGCATTTATACCTCTATGAAATCTGTGAGGGTGCTGGGCGTCAAGCTGAAGAGGGTGGCCAAATCATGAACGCCATATCTCTCTATCAATTGAGCGAGCAATATGACCAGGTTTTGAAGTTGATCAATGGCGTTTTAACCAGTCACGAAGACCAAGAGTTTATTCAACTGGGCCAAAATTTGTTGAAAATGTACAAATCCAGTCCTGAAATCTTGATAAAGGTTCAAGGAGGTAGACAGTTGACTAATTTGGAGAAGATTTTGGAGGTTTTGAACATTGAGTACAGTTTCAAGGGGGGTAATGCAATGCTTGATAAATTGATCTATAGAATCAACAATTTGGGCCTTTTACCATTGAATGGTGACTGTGACATTTCCGACATCAGAAAGCTGGTCGAGAATTTGAACGGTTTGGACGATTGCATTTTGTCCTTGTTGCCTAAGTTGTTGATTCTGACTCTTGAGATTTTGAAGAAGTGGGGTAAGGAGGACCAAAGGAAGAAATTGATTGATAATTTAATGATTTTTGGTGGTTTGATAAAATATAAATTGCCACGGGAGGTCTATACAAAGATGGTTCAAATGAATCTTTGAATTATACGGACCCACGTTAATGTTAGTTTAATTTATAGGTATTAACACATATTAGTAAAACAATACCTGGCTCGCTTTACATGGTATTTTTAAGATATCAAAAGGTATTTAGGATGTTAATTTAAAATGGCTCTATTGTATCAACCCCAGAAAATGAATCCATTATGAGATTCATCCAGCGGGTCAATTTGAAGGGCGTTCAACCTCACCCCTCATGTTTTGGTTTCAATCGGACTTGAATGATTGACGTATTAAGATCAATGGCCATGGCCACATTGACGATCTTTTCTTTTATACCTCGGTTGGCGTTCGTAGGCATTGGGTTTTGAATCTTGCTCTTCGTCCGAGGAGGAAGAAGAGGAGGAAGAAGAAGAGGAAGAATTGGATTCTGGGTCCTCCTCCACTTCAAACTCGTCCTCGTTCTGAGGATGAAATATACAACAAACTGTTGACGTTAGTAATATGCCTTTTATCTCGAGGTGTGCATGCGCTGCATGTACGCTTGCAACACGTACTCTTTGACTTCTTGCGGTTCAAATGTTCGTTATCCACAACATCCTCTTCCCACTGGACATGTTTCTTATCCCCCCTCAACTTCAAGACCCGGATGGATTGCTGCTGGGTCTGGTGGGCGACCAGCTCCTCCTCTGTCGCGGTTTGGGTCCCGCTTGTGGTGTCTGTGCGGGTGCCTGGATTCATTTAGTAAAAAGCAGGTTAATATATAAAATATAACTAAACAGAAATAACCGGGTAATTCACCTTCTGGATCTCCACATCGTCCAAACACTTCAAGAGCTCGGAGAATTCAAAGACGGTTTGTTGGTTGTTGCTCAATTGGAACTCATTATACGTCACGGGCTCCTGTGGGTTTAACAGGGACTGCAACGGTGGCAGAACATAACGGGGCCTCTTTTCGGCGCCATTCACATCCGATGGTCCGGACCGCTTGGTTCCCAGTACTTCTGAGGGCATCTGGGAGAGCGGAATGTTCCCTGGGTATGAAACATGGGAAATGTTGAATGTCGGCAGAGTTTGTGTCGGAAGCGTCTGTATTGGAAACGGTTGAAGCGAATGAAGGGTTGGAGCCACCGGTTTGGCCAGGGGTGTTGTGGTCGTGGGCTTGTATTCGACCGCAGGCTTTGGGTCTGGTTTTGAGGTCGCTTCCGCGGTCATTGCTTGATGGACCCTTTGGTGTTTCTTTAGATCCTGAGGCCTTTTGAACTTTTTCTGACAGGACTGACAGGAGTATGGCTTGAGAGCGACGTGGACTCTCAAATGCGAAGTCATATGATCTCTCTTGATGACCTCGGTTTGACACTCACCCCATTGACATTTCAACGCCAAATTGTTCTTCGATTTTCTACCCACATGGTGATCACAGAGATGACTGTACAAGAGCTGGGCAGTAGGGAAGGCCATGTTACAACCGTTCCATTTGCATTGTTCCAACGGTTGGTGAGGAGGTATCAACTGGTGAGCATAGTAAGGATGTTGCTGGGGGGGGTATAAGTAAGTTGTTTGCTGTAATGGAGGCTGCATGACATGGAGTACCGCAGAGAAGGAGGGTGCGCTCGTGACGGAGGATGCCGAGTGAGACGATGATGTTGACGACCTCGACGAAATCGATCCGGTCACGAGAGATAACGGCAGTTGGAGGCTCTTCGATTGACCCAGTTGCTGGTGAGGTTGTTGCTGTTGCTGCTGCTCAGGGTTGAAATAGGTGAGTGGGTGATGAATCAGTGGCGGTAGCACCACCTTGGGATAGAGGTCCTGCTTCTTCTCCATCGGATAGGTAAAGAATGAGGCTGAAAATATATGTGTAATTAAAATCGCTACAGAATAACAGAAATAAATCGTGGAGCGGAGACAACGGCCTGAGGGAAGAAAAGAAGAGAAAGAGACTCACGTAAACAAGTTTTTCAACTTGGCCTTGAACCCTGTCTTTTCCACCTTCTTCTTGACCTTTTTGACGTATTTGACCTCGCCGCTTGTTGCGGTGGTGTTGGACTCCACGTTGGTGGTGGGGGACTTTTTTTCCTGAGCAGTCTCGACGGGTGGCTCAGTTGGCGCCACTGGGGGAATTGGGGTGACCAAACCGCCGGATTCCGGGATGGCGACACCCTTGACCTTTTGAGGTGAAACTGTGACGGTGTTATTGACATTACCGCTTTCGTCGGCCACGGTGTCGTAGTCACTGGAGGTGACCCATTCATCGTTGACGATGAACTTGAAGACCAATTTGCCCTCCTTTAGGGGCATTTCGAGCTCCCAGCCTTCCGGCTTTTCAATCAATGGATATCTTCCCTTCCAGTCGTCGAAGCTACCCACAAGGGTTACTTCGGAAACACCCTCAGCCTTAGGATATTTAAAGGTGAACGACATTTGATGATAAAGAAGTGGCTGGCAATGGGGGACAAAAAAAAATCACATCTGCTCAGCAGCATACACTACAAAGTGGACCTATAACTTGGGGGTCAATTTTGTCTTCTGGAGCAAGGGCTCGATGAAGGACACCTTCATGACATTCCCCTTGACCTTCAATTTTCCTGTCATGAACAACCTCTGCGCAGATGTCTTTTTGCCCGCAATCTTCACCAAATCTCCATCATTCAATGTAATTTCCACATCCGCCCCCTCCTTAGTGCCCTTCGTAAGCTCCACAGGTGAACCCCTTTTTCCGGTGAGCGTGTATTCTATCTGCTTGCCCTTGTCCTTGCCCTTGCCTTTTACCTTGAACAAGACCATTGCATCCAACTTCTTTTGGATCTCCCCTGACACTTTCGGGTCCTTGACAATTTCAGAAAGAGTGTTGAGTAACGGCTCTGATTTGAACGACATTTTATAAACTGTCAAGAGGAAGCAGGTCCAATTATGACAACAGGGGTTCACCACCTTTTATACAAAACCCCGTCCGTTGTCAGTCATTTAGCCGAAGGCTCAATGTGGGGATGTGTTGAGTACGTAATCATGGAATGAGCACAACACCGCCAGGGTCGCATGACAGCTTACGTGATTCCGGGTCTCGGTAATTGGCGCCACAATTTGGTTTTTCTTTTTTGACTTCTTCAGCATGGAAAAGTCATCGGTGGAGGAGGAACCAAAGGTGGTATTTCTTCGGAATAAACCCAGATGGAGTACTGGGGTGTGCGTAATGTAAGTACTTTTTTTTTTGGCACTTTTTGACCAGTGTAAGCTGAAATAAGCAGAGATTTCAGAAATCGATGAACAATCTAGTGAGTCATCTGACAAAACCCCGGGGAATCCCTTGTTGTTTTTAATTCCGGATCCAGAGGTATTGAAAGGTGGGAAAAATAGAGACCTATAGGCTACGATTGGCGCTATATTATCAACGTTTTATCACCCTTTAATCGCCGCTCTAAAGCTTAAAAATCAACGATCCATGTGACCGATGGGCATATTTCGTAGAAACACGGATGACTCCAACACATTTCGTAGAAAAATTTTCCAAATTCGAAAAACGTATAAAAGGCATCGACTTCCACCGGAATCACCCATTGCACAATCCCACTCGCTTTATCAACAATGTTCAGATTAAACGTCCAAAGGGCCTTAAAAACCCAAAAGGCCGCTTTAAAGAGGTCAATCTCTACTGCAAGACCTGCAAATGCAAACATCTCAAAGACTTTGTTAGCTCTTGGTGCCACCACCGTGGCTTCGATTGGTTACATGGCATATCAACCTCTTTCCAATGAAGAAATGGGTTACCAATCTTCCAGACACATCACAGTCGAAGAGTTCGTCAAACACAACAAGGCTGACGACTGTTGGATCACCGTTAACGGTGGTGTGTATGACTTGACCGATTTCATCAACATGCACCCAGGTGGTACTACTCCCCTCATTCAAAACGCGGGTCACGACGCGACCGAATTGTACAACAAGATCCACCCAAAGGGTACTATTGAGAACTTTTTGCCAAAGGACAAACAACTGGGTATGCTCATAGGTGAGGCACCAAAGTTGGAAGTTGTGATTGATGAAAAGGAGAAGGCCCGTTTAAAGCTTTTGGAAAACATGCCATCGCTGTCAAGAATCCAGAACATCTACGATTTTGAAAACATCGCCAAGAGAGTCTTGCCAGAACAAGCTTGGGCTTACTACTCATGTGGTTGTGATGACGAAATCACAATGAGAGAAAACCATTATGCATACCAAAGAATCTACTTCAGACCAAAGTGTTTGGTCAACGTGCAGGAGGTGGACACCTCCACCACCCTCTTGGGCACTAAGACCGACGTCCCATTCTATGTTTCCGCCGCTGCCTCAGCCAAGTTGGGTCACGAAGATGGTGAATGTTCCATTGCCAGAGGTGCTGGTAGGGAAGGTGTCATTCAAATGATCTCTTCTTTCTCTTCCTACTCTTTGGAAGAAATCGCCGAGAACAGAATCCCTGGCGCCACCCAATGGTTCCAATTGTATGTCAACGAGGACAAGGAGGTTGTTAAGAAGA
Source organism: Saturnispora kantuleensis (assembly GCA_030557035.1). Classification (NCBI taxonomy): domain Eukaryota; kingdom Fungi; phylum Ascomycota; class Pichiomycetes; order Pichiales; family Pichiaceae; genus Saturnispora; species Saturnispora kantuleensis. The sequence continues at coordinate 125,616 of JAKTVD010000012.1, read as the reverse complement.
CTTTGAAGAGAGCTGAAGCAGCCGGTATGAAGGCCGTTTTTGTCACCGTCGATGCAGCCACTAGAGGTAACAGAGAAAAGGATATCAGAATGAGAATCAAGGAAGATCACGATGAATTGGAGGATGACTCTTCAGTCAGATCCGGTTCTACCTCAGGGGCCATGCCATCTTTCATCGATAAGCGTCTGACTTGGGATGATGTAAAGGATATCATGTCTTGGACCACCTTGCCTGTCATGTTGAAGGGTGTTCAAAGAACCGATGATATTGCCAAGGCCATTGACTTGGGTGTCAGAGGTGTTGTCCTCTCAAACCACGGTGGTAGACAACTAGATACCTCCCCACCACCAATCGAGGTTCTCGCTGAGGCTGTTCCTGCCTTGAAGGAGATGGGCAAATTGAAGCCAGATTTTGAAATCTACGTCGATGGTGGTGTTAGAAGAGGTTCCGATGTGCTTAAAGCCTTGGCAATCGGTGGACAAGATTGTAAGGTTGCTGTTGGGTTGGGTAGACCATTCCTTTACGCAAACACCGGTTACGGTGAAAAGGGTGTCAGAAAGGCCATTCAATTGCTCAAACATGAATTAAAGGCTGATATGAGATTGTTGGGTGTCACCAGTATTGATGAATTGGATTCTTCCTTCATTGACACCAGAAGATTGTTAGGTAGAGATGCACAAAATAAGGTGTACAACGGTAACTATTACCCAATGGGTTCCATCCCATTCAAGCATGAAAGAGCCCATGAGTAGCGGCCAGGTTTATACAATTATATAAAGGAAAAAAAGAAAAAATAGTTTGATATTTAGGTCTTCCCAAAGTCTGAGCAGATGAGCCGATGAAGCATGGTGCGCCACATCTTCTCCACAGAATATCCTTACTTGCGTACAGATGGTCCTCCTGCGCCACATTGTATAGCAGGGGTGTATATCTCAGATGGTGACGCAGACCGTGCAGGAGTTGCAGGCTTCTCACGAGTACATACCGATTGACCCCATCCCTGATGGGGAGGTGGAGAATATCATGATTCTTGAAGATACACCTTACACGTTGAAATACCAACCTCTTTTGGTGATTCTGGGGTTCAGCTGCTGGGGAAACATGACAAGACTGGCCATGACCAAACTTTTCACATATACCAATGCATATGTGTTTTACAGTCATGGTACCATCATTTGGATCAATTTCACATCGTGTTTTGTAATGGGTTGTGCTAAGTCCTGCTTAAAGCTGTGGGAATGTCTTGGCTCCGAAGGGAATTACAAAAGTCTAGCATTGCATTCAGGGCTGACCGCCGGTTACTGCGGTTGTTTGTCCACTCTTTCTGCCCTATTGATGGAATTGTTTTATAAAACCACAAATAACACCGAAGAACCGGTGCCCAATCATGGCTACGGAGTCATGGAATTCTTTGCTATTATACTAGGTCAAATGGGGTTGTGTTTCTTTGGTATGATCACAGGAAGGGATTTCGGTTGGCTTTTGGATGTTAAAATTGTCCCGATTATTGGGCCATATTTGAACTCAAGAGTTCGAATTTGTCTAGAGTGGGGGTTTATATCCATTGGATTCGCTTTTTTTGTTGTGAACGTTGTTCTTTCGATTGTATTGCCGCTTGATCATTGGTATAAAGAGACCTATTCCCTGGCACTACTTTTTGGCTTACCAGCTACAGCTCTGCGTTTCCAAACCACGTATTTCAATGGAAAATGGCCCAGAAAATGGTTTCCACTGGGAACCCTGATGGTGAACATTATGGCTACTCTTTTACTGTCAGTCATACAAATATTAATTCACGGGTATAGACGAGGAACAACCGAGTTGCTAATAACAGACCCGACAAATATATGGATACTTAATTCATTGGCCAATGGGTTCGGCGGTTCCTTGTCTACGATTGCCGCATTCTGTCATGAAATCCTTTCAATGGAGTTGGTCCAACACAGATACTATTATTTCTTCACAACCCTGATACTGTGTTGGGCAATAGTCATTCTCGTAGATGGATCCTATCTCTGGACAGTGGGATTACAGCCCGTTTAATTTCCTCCAGCTCTTCAATACTAACGGGTACCCGGTAAAAGATTTCAATTGGAATTGACCATCCTTTGAGAATTTGCCAACACGCTTCTTGCTCCTATCGACCCCTCTTTGTGTGGTGGTGTTCATTGTCAAACCGGAAACACCAACTCTGATGTTACTGGAGAGCTTGGGCGCCCTTTGAGGGGGTGGTGTGTCTCTTGGCGTGGAGAGAGGAGTATCAGCCGCCGAGGGAGCTGAAACTTCAGCGGGTGCCGGGGTTTGTGTGTCTCCTCCATGTTCCGCCAACGTCCGCGGGGAGAGCTTCAACGTCACCTTCTTCACTTTCACCATTAGCAAATGGAGATCTCGAATGAGGTGACGTAAGTAGTGCTGATCTTCACAAGTGAGAGAAGTGCTCAGCATTTGTTTCATATTACAAAAGTTAAATTATTCGTTCCACTTTGCGATGACTGACGCCTAAATCCCAAAGTTGTTCCCCATGAAGGCCTCTCTCGCCTGCTTTTTGCTTGCTTTGGAGGTGGTCGGCATGCTGTTAATAACAGCAGATGAATAACCAGAAGGTCCTCCCTGGAATTGCGGAGATACTTGCTGGACCTGTGGAACTTGCGGACCCATATGACCATTTGGATAACCCATTGGTGGTCTATAGTACCCTTGCGGTGGGTTAACTGGTGGAACCTGTGGGGTTTTCTGTAGAGGACCGTGGTAACTGTGGTGACCCGCTGGAACTCCCACTGGAATACCTTGCGGTGGCAGTGAATACACACTAGAAGAGGTGAATTGACTCTTTTGTGGTGCATGATAAGGCTGTTGTCTAATTGGAGGATTGTGCTGGTAATTCGACGGCGGCGGAGACTGCATTAGTGATGGAACCGGTTTAAATTGTGGTGATTTGTATGGCGACAGGGATCTTTGTCTCAACTGTTGTTCCTTTATTTCCAATTGCCTCTCCCGCTCTCTTAACTCACGTTCCTTTGCCTCAATGAGGGTGAGCTCAGAACCTGTCGTAGTTTGCATTTGTAGCTCACGGTCAGGGAATTTTCTTGCGGGAGACGCCCTAGAAGGTGATTCACTAGCACGAGTCACTCTAGGAGACGATTCCCGAGCAGGTGATTCTCGAGCAGGTGATCTAGGAGGAACTTCACCTGCCCGTTGAGATTCCAATTGACGTTGACGCTCCATGGTTTGTCTTTCCGTCTCTCGCTCAATAGCTTGACGTTCAGCTTCGCGTATTCGTTGTTCATGCTCACGAACTTCACGATTTCTACGCTCAAATTCAGCAGCTTCTCTTTGCTTCCTTTCGATTTCCGCAACCTCACGTTGTCTAAGCTCATATTCAGCGGCCTCTCGCTGTCTGCGTTCGGTGGCTTCTCGTTGCTTTCTCTCGTACTCCGCGGCCTCTCGTTGCTTTCTCTCGTACTCCGCGGCCTCTCGTTGCTTTCTCTTGTACTCTGCGGCCTCTCGTTGGCTTCTGGCTAATTCTTCCGCCTCTCGTTGCTTTTTCTCGTATTCTGCGGCCTCTCGTTGGCTTCTGGCTAATTCTTCCGCCTCTCGTTGCTTTTTCTCGTATTCTGCGGCCTCTCGTTGGCTTCTGGCTAATTCTTCCGCCTCTCGTTGCTTTTTCTCGTATTCTGCGGCCTCTCGTTGGCTTCTGGCTAATTCTTCCGCCTCGCGCTGCCTTATATCATCTTCCATCCTCTGCTTCCTCACCATCTCTTTCCCTTTTTGGATCTCCAAATCCTTTGCTTTCAATCTGACCGCCCTTTCCGTGGTTCCTCTCTCCTGTAACGCCAATTGGCTCATGCTGTCGGCCAAGAACTCATCATCCAAGTTTTTATCCAGCGTCAACCTCAACTCCCCATCCGAGCAATCCTGCTGTAGCCTCAAGAACTCCCGATCAATACCATCCGTACTTGGTCTTTTTGCGGATCTTTCGGGAATATCGTAGTCCTTTGGCGGCGGTGGAGGAGGTTGGTGCACCTTACGCTCGGCTTCGTTAATCTTGGCTTCCAGTTCCTTGAGCTTTTCCTGTTTCAGCTCCAACTCAATATCATAGCCGTCCCTCGTCACGTCCTGCTCCTCCAAAACAACCCATTTCTTAAACCCTTCCGCAAGCTCCACCTCCATTATGTAACTCTTCCCGAATGTCCTCCTCTTTAAATCCGTCTCTTCCTGCCCCAAACTAGAGAGCCAAGTCCAAATGTAGTAGTCGTCGATTGATATTCTCTTAATGTCGATGGTGAAAAAGTCGGGCAAGGGCTTAGCAAGAGGTGTGGTCATTGTTTTTGACCAACCACACTTATCACCACCCAGACATAGGTTTTCAAGTATCCTACGACCCTCCGATGACAACTTCTTCGACACATCCTCCGGCTCTTTAAAGAGCCGTTTCAAGAGCAGGAAGTCTTCTCTATGTTTGAAAATAGTTGGATCGTCAAACTTCAACGTCTTTCCCACGCGGGAAATCAACTCGGCCGGATTATTCGAAGGGTTGTTCACTCTCAGGGTCACAATAGGAACATCCACCAATGTTTTCGAATGTTCCATCTGGGAAGCTGTTGATAAGGGTGGATATTCGCTTGCTTTTAGTAATGTCTGGAACGTACTGGGTAATTTGTGAACATCACCACCGGGTGGCATTGCTCGCAAGAATGCCAACAAGAGATGAAACATGGCGTCGCTTGCAGGAAGCCATTCCAACAAACCCCTCTCAAAGGAGGGTTCCCCTGTAGGCGCGCTTCTTATTGGGTTAAATGCCCAAAGACCCATCATCCTGCACAACTTTCTGGTTGTGAGCATGTTCTTTTTGGAATTGATAATCAAGGCCACGATCAAGTCAAAAAAGTCATAAACAATCGACGCATGTGCTCCTGAGTTCAAACAGTTGGGCATAAACTCAAGGAACGCTCTTGCCGAGTAATTTGATTCCTCCTCCATCTTGACAAACTTGGTATAAACCTTCCAACCGATGATTGCATCTCCGGGTAATCTGCACCAAAGGAACTTCAAAACGGCTATTATCACAAAGACGTTCTCCGTGGCTTTGACTGCCGTCTCCATATCTGCCACGCTTCTTGGTCGGCTGTTATGGAACATTTTACCAATCAATATTTGAAAATCATCATCGTATTGATCCGGGCGGAACGGTAGCATCACCAGAGGAGTTTTCAGCCCCCGCTGCTTTATCTCAAGGGTTAGCAGATGTATGGCGTCTTTCACGTGCTTTCGCTCAAAAACAAGGTCCTTAACAGCCGATGTATATTGGGAATCGTTCTTCCTCTTATAGCTTTTCATCAGCTGTTCCTTCTCTGAATCCCCGGAATAACCTGGACAGTAAACAAAACCAGTGGCCTCGACGCCTTGGTGACCTTCTGCTGCTTGTGGCATATCAACTAGCTCCGATCTCCGGAAAATAAAGAAGCCACCCTCAGAGAGAAAAGAAACTTTCCTTTTCTAATAACATTCTCCTTCTTAGCAAACAATGATCGAAACCAGCGACCAAATTGCGGTATTGAAGGCTACGAAAGTGGTGGGAATCATTGGTCTGGGAGATATGGGGTTGTTATACGCAAAGCGATTTTCAGAAGAAGGCTGGCGGGTGTGTGGATGTGATAGAGAGGAACGATTTGAAGAGTTGAAAGAATCCCTTTCCTCGTTGTTGCCCGAGGTTGAGATCCTCCCCAATGGTCACTACGTGTCAAGAAAAGCGGATTATATTATTTATTCTGTTGAAGCGGAAAACATAGACAAGATTGTTTCCGTCTACGGTCCTTCAACCAAAGTTGGAGCCATTGTTGGTGGACAAACGTCTTGTAAGTCACCGGAGATTGCTGCATTTGAGCGCCATCTGCCCTCTGATGTAGAGATTGTATCAGTCCACTCGCTGCATGGGCCTCGTGTTGATACGAGAGGCCAGCCGCTTGTTTTGATAAAACATAGAGCTTCTGAAGAGTCTTTCGATTTTGTGGAATCACTCATGTCCTGCTTGCAATCAAAACACGTGTATTTAACTTATGAAGAGCATGACCGAATTACAGCAGATACACAGGCTGTCACACACGCCGCGTTCTTGTCAATGGGTGTTGCATGGCACGACTCCAACCAATATCCATGGGAAACTCCAAAATGGGTTGGTGGGTTGGAAAACGCAAAGATCAACATCTCAATGAGAATATACTCTAACAAATGGCATGTCTACGCAGGTTTGGCCATCACAAATCCAAGCGCACACAAACAGATCACACAATATGCCAAATCCTGTGCTGAGCTATTCACTTTGATGATCCAAGGTAAACATGGGGAGTTGATGGATCGGATAATGGAGGCTAAAAAACGAGTGTTTGGGCATCTCGATGGTGGCCACGCGTTGCTTTTAGATGATGATTTACTCCAGCAATACTCGTTGAGTAACGTGCCACCAGGAGGTCAAAGAAACTCCCATTTGGCCCTACTTGGGATTGTCGATTCCTGGTCACAATTGGGAATCGTTCCTTATGACCACATCATCTGCTCTACTCCCCTTTTCAGAATATTCTTAGGTGTCTCGGAGTACCTATTCTGCACTCCGGGGTTGTTGGAAGATTGTGTCTCGGTTGCCGTGAGCGACGCGGATTTCAGACAAGATGATCTGCAGTTCACCATGGCAGCAAGAGAGTGGGCCAATATCGTGACCTATGGGGACTTTGGCCAGTACAAGAAGAAGTTTGAGTTAACCCAGGCATTCTTCCAACATATGTTCCCAGAGGCGACGAAGATGGGCAATGAAATGATTAAGACGATTTTGGATAGAGCCAAGTTACATGAAGCATAGAGGGAGGAACTTTGGCTTTTGCTGAAGGTAAGGGCCATCTAGTGTCATTTTAAGCTTAGGATATGTTTTTCTTATTTAATAGAAACGTCTTCTTAACGAATTGAAAGTATATAGTTAATTCTAGAGATGAAATAGATGACAGAAAAGTAAATGTGATGATGGCGATGGGTGAATGACCCCCCCCACCTGTATGTCTGTGTCGAGCCTAAAAAATCACATATTGGGCATTTTCCTCGATGGAACCCACTTCCCAGTGGATTTCCCAGTGGATTTCCCAGTAAATTCTTCTCTTTAAGATCAATTCAAGCACCCTTCTATGTAAAGCTTCAGCTTCAAACCTCTAAATTTTACCTCCACAATGCTCTCAATAATCCCTTGTCACTAGTGGCACATCATTACTTTATCACTAGACCATGGCCCACTAAGCTTCCGATTTAACTAAAATCACGATCCTGGAAAAACTCTCTTGAGAACCTGCCACCACATTCATCATGGGTAACCTTTTCAGCGGGATGTTCAACCGCTTATGGGGAGCTAACAAGGAGATCCGTATTCTCATTCTTGGGCTCGATGGTGCGGGCAAAACAACAATTCTATACAAGCTCCAATTGGGCGAAGTAGTTAAGACAAAACCAACGATCGGGTTCAATGTGGAAACGTTGCAATACCAGAACATTTCGATCAACATGTGGGATTTGGGAGGTCAAACCTCGATCAGACCGTACTGGAGATGCTACTATGCCAACACCGCAGCCGTTATATTTGTTGTTGATTCAACGGATCGGGACAGACTGGAGACGGCAAAACAGGAATTACATACGATGTTGAACGAGGAGGAACTACAGGACTCTGCCTTGTTGGTCTTTGCAAACAAGCAGGATCAACAGGGTGCACTCAGTGCTGCAGAGGTGAGCAAGGCCTTGGGGTTGGTGGAATTGAAAGACAGAAGTTGGTCGATTGTGGCGTCAAGCGCCATCAAGGGAGAGGGGTTGACGGAAGGGTTGGATTGGTTGGTGGATGTGATAAAGGAGGAACAAATGTAATGTCTGGTGGACAGTGTTTCTCTTGTACACAGTCATGGTACTATTAAGCAAGACAACTACCATTAATTATATAAATGCGAATGCAAATACAATTGTATTGGCAAGTTTAAGTGGATGACCGCCGTTCATTTGTACTTATTAATTTGAAAAAGGTTCTTATTTGGCTCAGTAAACACTTGGTGTGTGAATTCAGTGGAAACTTCTCAACATGACTATCACTCTTTCTTTACCAAATAAGGGATGTTCAAACTGTTCTTTTCAGCTGGACCCCAAAGGGTATCGCAAGTGGTGTTTCATCCTGCTTTACATGGCATTAGGACTCCCAGCATCAGACGACCACTCCTGGGAGACAATAGAAAACTTCTTTTACTTGGCCTGTTATCTTCAACGACTACATACTTTTACCTCCAGCCTGCGGTGCAAAACGATTCTCAGCAGACCACTGGATTTCAAGAGTTTAATCCCAACGATTGGTCAAGTAAACCGGACATCCAACCGTTGAATACACTAACTCCGGACCCTACCCAATCCACTTTTGAATTGGGCCTATATTATGCGTCCCAAAAGGAGAAACAAGAGTTGCAACAAGATCATAGGAGTAGGCATTGCGGTAGAAAGTATGTGGGATGGCTTTATAGGCTTGGATACTTCTCCTTGGATTACATTTACGAACCAATATTGACGTTTGGTAGGTTTTGTGAATTATCTCTACTATTCCTCCCTGTTGCTCTTTCCTATCCGATTGTTTACTTTGGTAAGACTAGAGGAGGCGCAAGATCGGGTGCCAAGCTGTGGTACAGGTTTTTGAGGTTGGCGGCCGAGTTGGGAGGAGCCTCATTCATCAAATTAGGCCAATGGGCCGCATCAAGAACTGATATCTTCTCTAAGGTCTTGTGTGATGAATTATCCCATTTACACTCTAATGCTAAACAACACTCCTTTAAGAAGACCAAAGAAATCTTAAAGGAAACTTTTGGTGGGAGAGAGATGGAAGAAATATTCGAACAGTTTCCTGAGGATCCAATAGGTTGTGGCGCAATTGCGCAGGTATATCTTGCAAAACTTAATTCGAAATTTGCACCAAATAAGTCGGAACACGATAGACTGGTGGCAGTCAAGGTTGTTCATCCCAATGTTGAAAAGACTGTTGAACGAGATTTAAAAATCATGAAATTCTTTGCAGAGGCGATCGATCTAATACCCACGATGGAATGGCTTAGTTTTCCCCAGGAAGTGGACCAGTTTTCAATCTTTATGAAACTTCAGTTGGACTTAAGGATAGAGAGTTACAATTTGACCAAATTTAAGGAAAAGTTCCCAAATGTCAATGAAATCAGGTTTCCGAAATCCCTCTTTAGCTCCAAGAAGGTTCTTATTGAGGAAAGGATTTACGGTATTCCAATGAATAAAATTCTTGAATTGAAGCATCTGGATGGGAAGAGAATGATGAAACAAATCAGCGATAAATTAATAGACTCATTTTTGAAAATGATGATCTTGGATAATTTCATACATGCTGACCTTCACCCGGGTAATATATTTGTCAGGTTTATTAGAGAAGGTTCGATGGATGACAAGTCAATAGATGAAGTGACCTCTCATTTGGATATATTGGGAGAGGAGGATCTGATGCAGGAATTGGAATCAATGGTTCACAGAGGTTATCACCCCCAGCTCTGTTTTATTGATGCCGGTCTTGTGACTGAATTGGATGATAAAAACAGGTTCAACTTTATTTCGCTGTTCAATGCCCTTGCTCAGTTTGATGGTTATAAAGCCGGCGAGCTCATGATTGAACGATCCAAGACTCCAGAAACAGCAATCAACGAGGAGGTGTTCAAGTTGAGAGTGGCAAGATTGGTGGATCGTGTCAAGGAAAGAACGTTCACATTGGGTGCTGTTTCAATTGGTGATTTATTGGATCAAATGTTGAGTATGGTAAGGAATCACCATGTGAGAATGGAGGGGGATTTTGTGAGTGTCGTGGTTGCAATCTTGATCTTGGAGGGTATTTGTAGACAATTGGACCCCAACATTGATTTATTTGCAAGGTACGTGTTTGCATGGACGATTGGTTTTCCAACTATGCAATTCTAATACTAACACTTTTTCAGATCAATTCCAATCTTGAGAAAAATCAGCTTTGAGGAGGGCAAGTTGATTTTCCAAAACAGTGACAAGCTATCGATGCTCAAAGTGTGGTTAACATTGGAAGTCCGTCAATTCATCACGGCTTCTGCCCATGATGTTTATAAATTGGTCAAATCCGACGGGTTATGTCCAAACTATTGACTCTACGTATATATTAAATTTATAAAAAACTTTACATCTTTCTAGCACTTGGCAGCTTTTGCGGTGAGAGATCGCCCAAACTTGTGATATTCTTGGCAACCTTATATTGATCCAAAAGGTTGAAGTATTTATCGAACAAGAATGACGAATCCAATGGACCGCCCTTGGCTTCAGGGTGGAATTGGACCGAGAAGATTGGTCTTTCCTTGTGCATCATACCTTCGTTTGATAAATCGTTCAAATTGATGAAGTATTCCTTGTAATCGCTTGGTAAAGTTTGTGCATCCACGGCATAACCATGGTTTTGGGAAGTTATATGACAGTGACCTGTGGTGACGTCCAATGTTGGGATGTTGTGAGCTCTGTTACCATACTTCAACTTCATTGTCTTGGCACCGGCGGCAAGGGATAGCAACTGATGACCCATACAGATACCCATGATTGGCAAATCTGGCTGTTCTTTCAGTAACACCTTCAAGTTTTCAACTGTTTCTGAACAGTAGATTGGATCACCTGGACCATTGGAGATGAAGACACCATCAAATTGATGAGCAACCTTATGGATTGGGTAGTTGAATGGAACAACGGTGATGTTGGCTCCTCTGGACACCAAGCATCTCAAGATGTTTTCCTTGGCACCACAATCCACCACCAAAACGTTGTGCCTGGCGTTTGGTGCAGGAACGTAGTATGGTTCCTTTGTGGTGACAATGGAAACCATGTTTTCCAAACCTGGATCGTAGAACTCGTTTGGAGTCAAATCTTCCCCAATCGACATTCTAGCAAGGGTGGAACCTTGTTCTCTCAAGTAGGAGACCAGTTCACGTGTGTCAACACCGGTGATACCTGCAACACCTTCTCTCTTACACCAGTCACCAAGAGATTCCACTGCAGTCCAGTGGGAGTATTCCAAGGCAACGTCAGTCACCACCACACCAAGACATTGGATGTGTGGAGACTCAAAGTACTTGAGTAAGTTGAATTGGTCCAATGTTGTGCCGGAAGGAACACCATAGTTACCAATCAATGGTTGAGTGAAACAGATGATCTGACCCTTGTAGGATGGATCCGTCATTGATTCTGGGTATCCCACCAAGGAAGTGGTAAAGACTGCCTCACCGGAGACGGATTTGTTGGCACCGAAGGAAAAACCGTTGAAAACAGGTCCGTTCTTCAACGACAATTTTGCTGGTTCGAGGGTTTTAGTTGACGTAGTGGCCAGTGATCTGGTCAAGTGGCCTGCTTTAGACTTGATGTTGAATGAAAGCATGTCTGTTCTATTGGGAAGAAGAAGAGGTTGAAAATCAGGATCCAATCGTCAAAATTTTCAAATTTAAGTGGTGAGTCAATTGCGCGCTTAGTGAAAATTACCTGATTAGGCAACTCTCAAGTGATGCAATCGGCTCAATAGCTCAGCATGATGGAGGTGGTAAAATAAAATTATGAGCTGTGTACGATGAGGTATAAAATAGTGAGAGGGGTTCTAAAGGGGGGTATTTTTAATATTAATGATTTGTGGTAATTTAGGGGTGTTTTAGATGCGTTTTAGAGTTATTTTTGAATCAACCGTTCATTTACAACACCGTTACAGTTGCAATTCTTTTTTTGAGGATGATGAAGAAAGGTAAGTATGAAACACATATTGGGTTAAGGAAATTCCTCCCTTTTAATTGGTGAAGCCTGCAATTGAGCAAGAAAAGGTTCATCTTCACAGATTTTGTCGTTCGTTAAAATAAATAATTGGATGTGTTTATCATATATTATGATGAAGTGAACACGCTTATCTGCTCAGCGACAAACAGAACGATCTATGTGACATTGTTATGATGTTATTAAATGCACGCAGCCTCTTTCCCACCATCAATGGCTGACCTGGACATTCCTATTAATGTGAGGCGCATGAACTGCTTTTCGCCTGCTAAACTGGTGGCGCATGTGCTGCTTTTTGTTCCTCCACGTGGCGCATGATTCCGCTTATTATTACAAAATAGAATTTAGAAATGCACGTTTTCGATTTAATTAAACGGTCTTTCTCCTTATGAAGTTCGGTCATATTCTGGTTTCCCATCAAGTAGACGAATGGAGGGACAACTACTTGGATTATAAGAAACTTAAGCAGATCATCAAGAGAATTTATAGAAGACAATTGGAAGTCGAAGATAAAGTTGAAGACGAGACTGTAAAGGTTGATCTGGCCCTCTTTTTCTACACTTTAGATGAGAACTTGAACAAGGTGGAAGAATTTTATTGCCAGAAGTTCATGGATTACGAAACAAGATTGAAAAAGGTGACCGGAGTGGTACCAATGAATGTATCTTGTCTTAATGAGGAAGAATTGGAAGATCTGATTTCCGTGGTTTTGGAGTTGCGAAACAAGCTCAGGAACTTGAAATGGTTTGCAGAGTTGAACAAGAGAGGCGTCATTAAGATCTTGAAGAAGTTGGACAAAAAAACAGGCACGTGCAAACAGGAGGCCTACATCAAGTCAAAGATCAACCCGATGCTATTTGCGGACGAGTCAGGAATCTTGAAGTTGCTCTCAGAGATAAACAACTTGCTCAACGTCTTGAATAACGATTCTAACTTCGATGACACACTTTATACACTCAATTGGTTGAAATTGCCTCCTCCCACTTCAATGTTGAGGATTCAACCGGATAGCAAAAAGTCCACCAATATGATCTACTCGGATGCGATAATCGAAGACGATGTTGAGAAATTGAATGAGCTGTTGACTGAGAACTATATGTCGCCGGTTCTCACTCCGTTGAAGTTGCTTCTCTCCCTCTTAAATATGGCAACGTTGAACTTGAGTTTTAAATGCATTGACCGTTTGCTCCAAATCATCCCGGTCTTGTCAGATACATCGGATATCACCTCGAAAAACTTCATCCACCACCACGTCATTGCATTGGGCAAGAGATTGGAGGACCAGCATGGCGCAAATTCAAAGCCCCTTGCAAGCGGTCTTGTCTACATCTTTGAGAACTTACCAACCCATTTAAAATTTGCCATCATACAAACGGATAATTACAAGAGGACCCCGTTACATTATGCGTGTCATTACGGCATGGCACCGGTTGTCGAAGCCATCTGGAAGTTTCTAAAGGAATGGGAATTATTGGATGAAAAGGTGGCAATTGATAACGTTGCCACCTGGGGGGATTCCGAGGGGTTGACCCCATTACATTTGGCAATTATGGGTAAACACGTCAAAACTGTTGGTGTTTTGCTTCACAATAATACAATAACATTGGCGTGTCCTGAATTGCTCCACGTGACCACGAGGTTGAACTGTCCGGATGTCCTCAAACAGTTGGTCACTTATCCAGGGGTTGATATCAATTATTGTGCTCGTGATAACGAGACCGCACTATTTGTGGCATCGAAGTTGAATTTAAGCGAGACCGTCATTTGCCTCTTGCAGAATGGGGCCAATACCGAGGTGCCAGAATCAACTTTCGGTTGGACTGCTATATTTGTTTCTGCTTGCTATGGGTTCAAGGAAATCATTGAGCTATTGATTGACGCCGGTGCCAATTATTACACCACCGATTCATCTGGTTGGACTCCAAGAGAACATGCTGCTCTCAGAGGCCATATTGACGTCGTTGAATTGCTAACACCCTCTGATTACAACCCGTTAAATGACCTCCAATATATTCCACCCAAAACCACATCACCTCCACCCTTTGCTGCGAAGAAATCTAAGGTGGGAACCTCCAAGGGCGACAAGTATTTGAAAAAGGACGAATCCGTTGTTTTGATCAATATCGGTACAACCGACCTAAGGGATACAACTCCTGCTTTGGATTTGGAAACCCTTCCACTTTCAAAATTGCACAGCACGGAGTTGGACTCAGCACTGACTTTGGTAATAAAGGCGAAAAACCTGCCCAACCAACCAGAGGTTACATTGGAGTTACCATTGGACGATAATCATGGCATTGCGAGCGATCCCATCAAGTTCAATGTCAAGGACCAAAACCCACTGGATCTTGTTGTTTATTTCGATATTGTCCCCACTTTTGAAGTTGATTCTGACGTTAGAAGGGTTTTGGGTAGGGGGGTTGCCACCTTACGTGATTTGTACACGGTCGTGGGCCCAAAAAGAAGATCCCTGTTCAATTGTGTCAAGATTCCAATTTTGGAGACTTCCAATTTAGAGATCTTGGGGTATATGAAATTTGAATTCCTCTGTGTGAATTCGTTTGAAAATGTGGCCTCGATTCCTGAGGAGGCCAAGGTGCCTTTTAATGCGTTGGATTCGCCAAAAGTTATTGGCCATAGAGGTAACGGTATGAATCAAAGAGCCAAAAAGTCGTTACAATTGGGTGAGAACACGGTGGATTCCTTCATCACTGCTGCATCACTTGGGGCTTCATATGTGGAGTTTGATGTCCAATTGACAAAGGATAGCGTTCCTGTGATTTACCACGATTTCACAGTCGCAGAAACAGGAATGGATATTCCAATGCAGGAATTGACGTTGGAACAGTTTCTGCATTTGAGTGAAATTACCAATCACAACAAGGGAGGGGATAAAAGGCACAAGGACGATTCCTACGTGCCATCTTCGTTGAGATCCAGCTCCAGCATGGAAGGGAATTTGGAATCTTTGTTGAATGAATTCAATCCAAGTCAGGAGAGAATGAAGCTAACGAAGACGTGGAAGACCAAAGAGTTTAAGGCCAACACAAGGGGTGCCTTTATTGCCTCCTCCTTTACCACTTTAGAGGAACTGTTTAAGAGGCTCCCACAAAGCACGGGGTTCAATATGGAGTTGAAATACCCCATGTTGGATGAGTCCCAGCTGGACGATATTGGCCAAATTGCATTTGAAATGAACCATTTCTGTGACACCATTTTGGAAATGGTGTACAAGTACTACAAGGGGAGAAATATCATCTTTTCCTCATTCCATCCCGACATCTGCATGATGATGGTTATGAAACAGCCCACCTTCCCGGTCTTATTTTTGACGGAATCTGGAACCACCTTTATGGCCGATGTTCGAGCCAGCTCCTTGCAGAACGCGATCCGCTTTGCCAAAGTTTGGAACCTGTTTGGTATTGTTTCCGAAGCTACACCGATTGTCCAATGTCCGCGGTTGGTCCATGCTGTTAAGGGCACGGGGTTGGCCTGCTTTACCTACGGCACAGCAAACAATGACCCCGAGATGGCCAAGTTGGAGATTGCGGCCGGCGTGGATGCCGTCATTGTGGACAGTGTCCTTGCCGTTAGGAAGGTTCTGAGCAGCTGAGCATGTGACTGTGGCGCAGTTCTAAAATGAACCGATGGCCGGGCCCCGGAACTGTCAAATTTTGATAACCTTCTTCTTTCTAAAGTTAATCATGTCGAGCATTAGAGCTTCTGGCATTCCGAATTCCGTGACCGACGCCAAGATTGAAGAGTTCTTCACGTTTTGCGGGAAGATCGATTCAATTAAGGTTGTTGACCGCAACGAGAAGACAAAGAGCGTTGAAGTGACGTTCTTCAGCCCCCATGCGGTTTCCACGGCCTTGTTGCTTAATGGGGCTGAAATAGGCGGGTCTAATATTGCAGTTACAGGGGAGCAGCCACCGGCAGAGGCCAAGTCAACACCAGCCCAATTGGGAGATTATGCGGGTGATATTGGCCAAGAGGATAAGCCGAAAACGACGATCTTTGCGGAATATCTAGCGGCCGGGTATAAATTAAGTGACCAGATGGTGAACAAGGCGGTGGATTTCGATAAGGAGAAGGGCATCTCGACGAAATTCAACGAATTTCTCTCCAATTTGGACAAAAAGTACAACATCCATGAGAACAACGAGAACATCAAGAAGGGTGCTGAGGAAAACCTGAAGAAGCTTCACGACCAGGCCAATGCCAATTTCCAATGGGACAAGAAGCTTGAGGAGGGCAAGAGGACGTGGGACTCTTATGTTGATTGGTTCAAGAAGGATAAATACGGGTCCAAGATCCACGACTTTTATCAGAAGACAGTGAATGACGTTCAAGAGGTCCACCAGGAGGCCAAGAGGCTTTCCGGTTTGAACACTCACCAGCAGGGTTCCGGCCAGCCATCAGCTACGGTGATCGATGAATCCACCCAAGCAAGTGGCCCTCCTCCTCCCTACATCAGCTCCATTGCACCAAACGCCACCAGTGTCCAAGCCGCAGGCGCCGTTGCCTTTGAAACGGAAAAAAAGTGATGCGATGGTGTGATAGTGTGTTGGCGTGTTGCTTTAGTTGGAGATTCAATGTTGTTCAGTTTCTATTGAGTTTATATCGCCTTTATATCAAGTTTATTGCTTATGTTCTACAAATGTGTTCTGAATGCCCCCCTACTTGTAGGACAGGCACAGCTGGCGTTTGCTCTGCTGCCACATTGGCAGGCTCCGGGCTGACACTGGCAACTGGCCGAGGCTAACTGGGCCTTTCTCATTTGACACCGGGGACAATTACAGTTTGGCCCACATCCGCAGGCGGTCGTTGTTGTACAACAACTGGCCTGGCTTTGGTTTCCTCCACAGCACGACATTGATGGGTGAAGAAGGACGCTATCGGCTAATTTCGCTTTGCTTATCAAATCAAGAGTCACCGTTGCCGCGGAGGCGTCGTGGTGGCGCAGGCGCGGAGCATGTGCTATGTGGCGCACTCGTGGCGCGCGTGTGGCTGGTTCTCCAATTCGCCAGTTCCCTTCAGAAATTGATGAGATTACCACCACCTCTTCATTGTAAGTGTGTTGCACAATGGCTGCTAGTAAGGTGTCCAACCCATTGAGTGGGTTTTTTTCGAAGAAGCAGGGTGGAGTTTTGAAACCATTTCAAAACCCAGCGAAGAAGGTTCAGCAAGACACTACTGGGGGCCCAGCAATGTTATCTACGGTTCGGACGGATATCATGAAAGCGGAAGAAGAGAGATTGAAGAAGAAGCTGGCGGAAGAAGAGCAAGCGGAGTCCAAGGAAGCTGGTGAGGGCGAAGGAGAGGCAGAAGAGGAAGCAGAGGGGGAAGAAGAAGCCGATGAAACAATTCTGGAGAACGAAGAGCCAATTGAGGCCGAGGAGCCTGTCGCAGTTGCTGAAGAGGAGCCTGTCGAATCTGCAGAGGAAGAGCCAGTTGAGGCTGCGGAAGCGGAGCCAATTGCTATGACAGAGGCAGAGGAGGTGAAATTGCCGACTGAAGAGGCTCCAGTGGAAACAGAAGCCCCGGCAGATACCACAGCAGAGGCCCCAGAAGAATCCGTGGCCGTTGAAGAGGCTCCGGTTGTTGCTCCGCCACTGGAAATTCCAGAATCAATCAAGTCGAAGCCAAAGTTGGTCAACAAGTACACCGAAAACTTGAAGATTGCCTCCCAGGTTCTGAACAAGAACAAGGTGGCCAATACAGGCAGAAGAATCGATCTGGGGGGTGGTTTGATCATGACCGAGGACCAAATCTACGAATTGGCAAGGAAGAAGTTGCAGCCAGTTATGGGCCAGATCGATGACCAGGTTGCCCAAAACTTGAAGAGGGACGCGGACGCCGCGGCCAAGGTAGAAGAGGGTATTAAGGCGAGGGACGAGGCTGTGGTTGCCGGTCAATTGTCTGAATACAAGAAGGCCGTTGATTTTGTGACTGCTGAGGTGGAAACAAAACAGAAGGCGGATCTTGCCCAGTTGGAAAAGAAGGATTTGGATGCAAAGAAGGAGGCAGAAGATTATGTTGAGCTCCACACAAAGGGTATTGAAACCGATGCAACTGAAGCTGAAGAGCTTGAACAACAGGCAATCGAAGAGCACGAAAATAACAAGACGGAATTGGTGACCAACGCGGCCGGTTTCAAGGAAAAGAAGGCAACAGAACTGGAAACAGTCAAGTCAAAGCAAGAGGAAGAGTCCACATTGACCGAAAAGTTGGAAAGTGAAGGTCAATCGCTGAAATCAAAGGCCGACGACTTGGAAAAGGAGGCAGCGGCAAAGAAGATGGAATTGGAGGCTAAAATTAAGGAAGTTGAAGCCCTTATTCAATCCAAGATGGATAAGAAGAACCAATTACGCACCACCTCCAAACAGAGAAAGGTTGCGGATAGATCTTACAAGATCATTGACGCCAAGCATGCTCAGCTTTTGGGTAATGTTGGTATCCTTTCCACTCAAGTGGGGTTGATGAATCAGCGAGTTGCTGCACACTCCACTAAAATCAGCCACTTCAATACCGAGGGTAAAGAGAACCTGGTTTCCAAAAAGGCCCATGCCACGGATTCTAAGGCCAACTGGGAGAAGGAGCTTGCTCAGATGAGACTGGAAGAGGCTCAAAAGCAAGAAAGATTGAGAATCGAAGCGGAAGAAGAAAGAAAGAGAGTGGAATTGGAAAAGCAGGAAGAAGAGGCCAGACTGGAGCAAGAAAAGGAGAAGGCCAGATTGGCCGCGGAGAAGAAGAAGAAGGAAGATGAGGAAGCAATCGCCCAGCACGAAGCGGAAATCGAAAGAGCAAACAAGCTGAAGGAGCTGAGTGAACAAAAACTCAAGGCCGAGAAGGAGGCTCAAGAGAAGCAGACGGAGCTGGAATTGGCAATCAAGAAGAAGGAAACCGAGGAAAAAGACCCAAAGGGTAACTCTTTAGGCCTGGGTGCGGCCATTGGTGCTGTTGGTGGTGCTGTTGTTGGTGCAGCTGCTGCTACGGGTGCAGCCGCCGCTTCAGCTGGTGCCTCCGCCGCCGCGACAGTGAGCCACGGTCTTGGAGGATCCAAGTCGGTTGATCCCTTGTCAGCAGAACACAAGCCAGTTGAACCAAACCCATTCTACACCGGGAATTTCAAGGACAAGGAAATTCCAGCCATTGCCGAAGAGCATGAAGTGACTCCGTCAAATGAGGCGAGTGATCCCGCACCACTCATAAGTTCCACTGGGATCACCCCAAATCCGGCCAGAAAGTCGTCGATGGTGGATGAAGCAATTGCAAACATGACTCCGGAGAAGATTTCGAAAATGAACACTCCCCTGAAGGATTTATATCCAATGGAGGCTCAACAGTCCACATCCACGGGCAATTCTAGGAAGAATTCGATGACGAATCCAAAATCAAGATCGGGATCGTTTTCTCTCTTCAATAAGATGACCAAGTCTAGAAACAACTCAGTTAAGCAGACCTCCTCTGAAGCGGCTGCGGCAGCAGCTGTTGCAACCAAAAGAGCCCAATCTTCACCAACGAAGGCTCCGGCAATGGAAAAGAAGCCGGAAGTCGCACCAGCACCAATGGACATCGGTGATGAGGAATCGTTGACGGAACCAGCAAATAAGAAGTCCGTTTTCACCGAAACGATTGACAAGCCAAAGAAGGATGCCGCTGATGCTGGGGAGGGCTCCGATTATGAGGAGTTCGATGAAGTGTCAACACTGGAAACGATCGATTCCGCCGAGTACAGAGCCCACAAGAATGATCCAAACTACATGATCATCAGAAATTGAATTAGGTTATTTTAAATTTATTGTATTATTGAACTTGAAGATCACTTATTGGTAAGAAGAATTTATTTATAAGCAAAACCCTTCTTTTCAAAGGACCAAGAGTCATCTCTAAGTCTACCTCTCAAGATTGGGATTTCGGAACCAGGAACGTAGACATCTTCAAACAAGATGTCCATCTTGGCTTCAGGTGGAGGAGAAGCGTCGGCCAACTTGACTTGTTCGTCAACATACTTTCTGGCGGACTTGTCGAAGGCCTTGATTTCCTCTTCGGTGGCAATACCGAAGTCCAAGAGGTGGGACTTCAAACCGGAGATTGGGTCGTTCTTGGATCTCATGTTTTGGACCTCTTCTCTGGTTCTGTAGGTGGTACCAGGATCGGACATGGAGTGACCACCGTATCTGTAGGTTTCGAATTCGATCACCAAAGGACCGTTTTGGTTTGCGGTCCAATCCTTGGCAAACTTGGCGGCTTGGTAGACGGCAAGAATGTCCATACCGTTGACCTTCAACCCTGGGATGTATTGACCTCTCTTGTAGTATTCGGTCATTGCTGAGGATCTGGAGGCGGCAGTACCCATACCGTACTTGTTGTTTTCACAAGTGAAGATACAAGGCAAATTCCAGAGCTTGGCCATGTTGTAGGCCTCGAAGACTTGACCTTGGTTAGCTGCACCGTCACCGTACAAGGCCCAAGTACACTTACCGTTTTCCTTGTATTGGTGGGCAAACGCCAAACCAGCACCCAAAGGAACTTGGGCACCAACGATACCGTTACCACCGTAGAAACCCTTTGCATACATGTGCATCGAACCACCCTTACCGAAGGAAACACCGGATCTTCTACCCATCAATTCCGCAAGACATTCTTGAACTGAGGCACCTCTCATGAAGGTGAAACCGTGACATCTGTATGAGGTGATGATGTCATCTTCTGGAGTGATGGCGTTTTCAATACCAACTGCAATGGCTTCTTGACCAACGGACAAGTGACAGAACCCTCTGATCTTCTTGGCCTTGTAAAGCGCATCTGCTGCCATTTCCATTCTTCTAATAATCACCATATCCTTGTACATTTGCAAAAGGGTACCCTTCTCGGTTTCGTAATTCAGGTCTGGTGGATCCAACATGTAGGATTCGAAGGAGTGTTCAGGCAATGTGATTGACACCGGCTGTTCTGATTGTTAGTATTCTATCAAATAATCAACCTAAGCTGGTTTCTTTCATTTATTACATACATCATGGGCGTTTTCCATATCTGGGGTCTGGATATTGGAATTCTTTTGGGTGGCAAAAGTTCTCAGGCCTGCTGGGGCCCTTAAAGCTTGTCTGGTCCAATTGGTCTTGGCTAATTGACTCAACATCCTGAAGAAAGAGTTGAGTTAAGTGGGGATTTTCGGATTGGTATTGACCGTGAAGTTATCCCACCCCCACAACCCGCGGGTGGTTGTCTGGGTTACGTAAGCGGCCTTCGCGGGGTGCGACCTGCCGTGAGTTGTGAGCAGCCCCGCCCGAGGAGCCAGCAACGAGCCAGTAACAAGCGTAACGAGTTAGTGAGTGACTGAGTGTGCGACTGGGGAAGCAAGAGGAGCACAAAGGAAATTGTAGCATGTATTATGACCAGCTCACTCTCCTCCGAATTTACAAGGTGATTTGATGACTCGCTGGTGGGCTGGTGGAATAACTTTTGAGGCGTTCCCAGTAATTTTCCCACCACCAGTTTGTGTAGGTAACCCCTATTTTGAAGTTGAATAAATGAAGCGTAGATGGTAACGTTCAGATTGGGTTACGGCAGATAAAATAATTATTTCCACGATTGGCGATTATCTTGAGGTGGAAAGCATGCAATGTTGAACGAAATAAGGCGGGTCTTTTCACCTGGTGTAGGGAGTGGCGCATGAAGGAGCCAATCTCCTTCCCAGTAAATTTCCCACTGCGGGGGTTGCAGGGAATTTCATCAGTGCATCCGGCGTATAACTGGAATATAACTGGATTAACATGCAGAATAGGGTTGATGAGAAGTTGGTTTGTGCCACCAATCAACAGAGAAGTAGTTCTATACTCCACTGAGTTGGGGTAGTTGCATGCTAATGTTTAACAAACCTGAGTAGTCAAAGGGAATAGATATGATGGATTGCAGATTACAGTCAGTATGGCGTTCCAGAATAGATTATGCCGCAGCCATGACTGCTACATAGTGATAAGCGTGTTTGTTCATTCGTCTTTTGAGGCGTGGCGTATGGAAAGCATGTAGTTCCGCACCATACCTCACTTTAGTGGAAACCATCCCCTTGTTGTCCACCAATTGGCAAATTTTACCCCTGGTTGGTGTAAAGAAAAGATGATCTTCCGAGTGGGACAAAGGCGCCCTGCGGAATATCGGTATATAGCTTTCAAAAGTGAGTCTCTTAAGCTCGCTATCTCATGTGATCAGATTATGCTAAAACCTTGTCTTATTCACCCAATGCAGATAATACTTTATTATATTGGCGGTACTGTGATTATTATATGTAGAAAACTTATTTTTACTACTGCAAACAGGGACTGGAATGCTTACGTTCACCAAGCAAGGGCATCTTCACTCCATCCAGCAGGGGTGCTCTCTACTGCACCTAGCACGGGTAGTTAAGCTAAATCCAAACAGGCAGTTGGAACAATTTTCTAGTTGACCTAAAAGGGGTAGATTTACACCCCAGTGAACAGGAGTAACTAACTCACTTGTTTTCATAATCTGGGGAGACTTTTCTTGATCAGTAGGCATATCATTCAAGCAAAGAGTTTGAATGTCACATAAGCACAAACCATAGTCAAGAGTAGTAACGGGAATATGCTTTGAATGGCATCAATGGAGGTTCAATCATTGAGAAGTTGACTTTGTTCGTTGGCTTCCGTGTTTGACGTAGCTGAGCAATGGCGCATGATCATGCGCCACTTCATACACCAGGAGAAATGCCACTCATGAATCGCTTGAATTCCGTTCCTTTTACTACTATAAGAAGTCCCGCCTGTAAGAAATCTTTAGCGCTTGCAACGATATGGATAACAAAACAATTTATGCCGAAAATATTGGAATATTCCAAGTTGACTATGACAGCGTGACTGTGATGCGCTTATTCGGCCATACTGTAAATGTATTTCAATTCCATTTACAAACCCAAAACCAAAAAAAGGAATGGATCGATTAGATAGGCTCTTGATATATATGGAGAGACTTTGCCAGTAAATTCCCCACCGGCGATTTACGCACGTGACCCGGATTTCAAAGTCGAATCACCCAACTCAAAGGGGAGCTGGTAATTTTCCGATTTATTGAATGCAACCCAAATAATTGTTCCCAGCATAGAGGTTTGTTTTAGTAGTTAAGAAGATGGAATTCAACCGATTCGTGATGGCCACTTTTCCTGGGGTATGAAGTGGCGCATGCACTATGTGCCACTGATTACCTAATTTCACTACCCCTGCGGACACGGCATTTCGTCCCATAGTCAAATTTAAGGGTAGTTGGCGGGTTAGCATACATATGGGGGCCGGTTAGTCAAGTAGGGGTTTCCAGAAGTAGACCGAGTGACAGACCTCATATATCCCCTGGCGAATTGAACGGTCTGTTGACCAATGAAAGACGAATCAGTTGTCCAGTACGGAACCACAAGGCCTATTCACACGTTCAATTGGTTGTTGACTATCGGGGGTTACACATATCAATTGGCTGTTATGCTAGATGCGAAGGGCCAAGCTTTGGTTTGCTGGCTTGTCTGTGGCGCATGAGCATGCGCCACTCCCAATATCAAGGAATTGGTCCTCTTCAATCCCTCCAATTCAACGAATTTTAACACCAATTCTCCTGAAACTGTGGTAGACTATGTGAACATGCTGTTTCTACAATCAGATACTGAATACCGACACTGTGGATTGATTTATTCAATTTTCAAAAATCCGTCACCAAAGTAGTGCTCATGCTGCCAACATAAAACATTTTAACTGTCCATGGAAGTCGATGGATTTAAACCAACATGGCCTTAATTAGTGATGTGGATGCCTTCTGTGTTTTTTTAATAGCGCTAGCCATCAATTGGTCGGATCGTTTTCACATCACCACATAGAAGCAAGCGGATTTGGAATTCACTCTATTTCCCACAGAATCGATCCTTGAATTAGATGAATTTACATTATTCATAAAGGGAGAGCCAATCATTTTGAAACTTAGTTTGAAGGACACATCCATGCAACACCGAATGCTTAATAAAAGTAAAGTGGTTGGATAACCCTTTTCACTGCTACTCTCGTCTTTACTTAGTTCCTTTATGAGGCTGCAATAAAGCAAGAGATTATTTCTTACAAAAACCGATCAATCCCAGCACTTCATTCGCTTCACCAAATGCATGGGTGTAATTGTAGAACCTTGGTTTGCTTTAGCTTGAAGCAGCGCCATGCATTAAGTAACCGACATGCCAATAGTGGTCACAGTCACTGAGAAAGGTCAGCAATCAATTATTTACTAAGCTGTGAAACTGTGAAACTCTATCCATTCGTTTGTTCCATTGAATGGTTATATACTTTGATAATTGTGAGGATAATTTTCTTTATCTGTCAGGTAAAGCTAAAGTCAATGTAAGAAGCCGCACCGTAACTGTGTATTCACTTACTAACACGCTGCGCTCGTTAGTTTACTGCTGAGCATTATTTCCTTTTATTAGCAAAATTTTAGCCAGTCGTCTGTAACCGTTGTTTCTTCCTAAAGAGATGACGGACGACGTGGGGATGTATAAATATGAGGAAATGGCAAGTAAAGTACTTAGAAGAGATAAACGTTTGATGGATGATCGAGAATCTGCCAACGAAAACGTCAACACAAACCCACAATCAATAAAAGACACTATCTCAGCAAGTGATTTTGGGTCAAAAATCCCAAGTGAAATCACTAAGGAGCGTAGAGAGGAGGCAATGTTAGAGGTGATGGCATTTGAAAGAAAAGAGGAGAAAAAAAAGGCTAAAAAGGGCTCAAGCCGGACAAAGGGGAAGAGTTTGTTGGATTCATCAATACAAGAGCTGAACTATACTCCCACAACAGAATCAAATCTACATCTACATAACCAAATTTTGAACTGGTGTAGCGTTCAGTTGGATAATGACGTACCAGGAGAAGTAATATCTTCATTGGCAGATATAGTAATAGAGATATTGAAATCAGAAGATACAAATAACTTATCAAAGAAAAAGGACGTGGAGGATGTGCTTAATAAAGAAGTTGGAGACGAACAGTTCATCCAATTGTACGAATGGGTGAAACAGATTTCAGATTACTCGGTCAAATCGGATATGCCTGAAAATGAGGATGCCTTGGGTATTGCCATGGAATCAGAGGGTAGTGAAGACAGCGAAGACGAGGTGGAGGAGGAAGATTCAAACGGTCTTGATCAAGAAAATTTTGACAATACAGACACCAATACAATTCTCAACCAAGAGGCAGTGAATGAGGGAGATATTGTTAAACTCGTGACATCAGATGACCCAAATCACTCTTTGGATATAAAGTCACTAAACAGATTCTGGATAGGAGGAAAGCTACAAGAAAATAACGAATTGGACTCCATCAAACAATCGCATATCATTGAGCAGATAATATCCGCCATCGATGACCTCATTTCCAAGAAAATAACAATAAAGGACATGGAGGAGGTGTTATCGAAGATACCAGAGGTTGAAAGCGGGGACTTATTGACTCTCATCATGAAAAACTATTCAAAGATACACTACGGCATCAAACTATCAGAGGTCAAGGACGAGTTGCAGCGAGAAGCGATCCTCCAAGAGATGGAATCAAGTGGATCCAGCTTGCTGGTGGAAGAGTACAAAGGTAAAAGAAGAAGATCACAAGAGCCGGAGGAGGAGATTAAGAAGCAAAAGATTTCAGAAACTCAACAAAGATCAAGTGAAATGCAATACCCAAAATACGTGGATATCAACAACCTCAAATTCACCCAAGGGTCCCATTTAATGACAACATCAACTTTCCAATTACCGGAGGGCTCATTCAAAAGAACACGTCGAAGTTGGGAAGAAATACATATCCCACCTCCAGCAACAGCCGAAATGGGGCCAGATGAACAGTTGATACCGATAACAGATTTACCAACCTGGGCTCAGAAAGCCTTCCCAGTTGGTGAAACGACAAATCTCAACAGAATTCAAAGCAAAGTGTATCCATCAGCCTTCAATAATGATAGCAATATTCTAATGTGTGCACCCACAGGTGCAGGTAAGACCAACGTGGCAATGTTAACAATTTTAAACACGATGGCGAAGTTTAGAACGGCCAAAGACACGTTCAGATTGAAGGATTTCAAAATAGCCTTCATAGCGCCATTGAAAGCTTTGGTGCAAGAACAGGTGAGAGAATTCGATAGAAGGTTGAGTCAATTTGGTATCACTGTCAATGAATTAACAGGTGATTCTAATTTGACAAAACATCAGATCTCAAATACCCAGATTTTAGTGACAACACCGGAAAAATGGGATGTCATCACTAGAAAGAACAACGACGCCTCCTTCATTAATTTGGTCAAACTTGTTATCATAGATGAAATCCACTTGCTACACGACGAAAGAGGTCCAGTTCTTGAAAGCATTGTTTCCAGAACAATGATGACCGATGATACCAGTCCAGAAGATCACGTGAGATTTGTTGGTCTTTCCGCAACATTGCCCAACTATAAAGATGTGGCTGAGTTTTTAAAGGTGAACAACAAGGACCTTTTTTATTTTGACGCGTCCTATAGACCATGTCCGTTGGCTCAACAGTTTATTGGCATCACCGAAAAGAAGGCCTTCAAAAAATACGAGGCAATGAATGAAATCTGCTATGAAAAAGTTGTTGAAAATGTTAACGGAGGCCACCAGGTGATCATCTTTGTTCATTCAAGAAAGGAGACAGAAAAAACCGCCAAATGGATCGCCAACAAAATCATTGAAAACGATCAACTAAAGGACTTAATGAAGTTTTCCGTTGGTGTGAATGAGATTCTCAAGTCTGAGAGTCAAAATGCCAAAAATAAGGGTTTAAAAGAGGTGCTGCCAATGGGTATCGGTATCCATCATGCGGGAATGACAAGAGAGGATAGATCGACCTCAGAAGATTTATTTGCCGAAGGCCATATTAAGGTTCTTGTCTCCACGGCAACTTTGGCCTGGGGTGTGAATTTACCGGTCCATACCGTTATCATTAAAGGTACGAGCGTTTACTCTCCTGAAAAAGGTAGCTGGGTCAACTTATCCCCTCAGGACATTTTACAAATGTTGGGGAGAGCCGGTAGACCACGTTATGACACAAATGGTGAGGGTATTATAATAACCGATCAGGATGAAGTCAAGTACTACTTGGCAATTTTAAACCAACAGTTGCCAATTGAGTCTCAAATGTACTCCCAATTGGCGAATAATATCAATGCGGAAATTGTCTCCGGTTCAATAACATCATTGAAGGATTGTATCAACTGGATAGGCCACACCTACCTCTTTATAAGGATGTTACATTCCAGGTCAATTTACCATGTAGGACCTGATTATGATGATGACCCATTTTTGTTGAGATGGCGGAAGGATTTATCATATTCTGCGTTGGTTCTTTTGGCCAAACATGGGTTGATCAAATTCAACTTTAAAAAGGATGTGATCATACCGACGGATTTGGGTAGAATTGCATCGTATTACTATATCAGTTATTCCAGCATCCACAACTACGATAAGCAGTTGAAACCATATTTCAGCGAAATTGAACTATTTAGAATCTTTGCTACCAGTGAAGAATTCAAATACGTTCCTGTTAGAAGAGAGGAAAAAGTCGAATTGCAGAAATTAATGGAAACGGCACCAATACCAATCAATGAGACCGTTGACGATCCATTAGCTAAAATCAATGTTTTATTACAAGCATACATTTCCAAATTGAAACTGGATGGATTTGCTCTCATGGCGGATATGATCTATGTTGTCCAATCTGCTGGTAGATTGTTCAGGGCGATGTATGATCTATCTCTGAGAAAGAAATGGTCTAGATTGGCCAGGACGTTGTTGAATATTTGTAAGATGATTGAAAAGAGGATGTGGTTGACCAGTTCCCCATTGAGACAGTTTCCGGACGTTCCAAGAGAGATTGTTCAAGTCACCGAAAGATCCCTTGCTCCCTGGAATTACTATTTGGCATTGGATGAACCTAAGTTGGCCATCCAGGCATTGAAGGCCGGTAAATTCGGCAATCTTGCATGGGAACTTTTGCAAAAATTCCCCCAGTTGACCATTGGTTACGATGCACAGCCGATTACTCCAAGTTTAATGAGGATCCATTTGGAGGTTACACCTAAATGGAAGTGGGATACTCAAATTCATGGTTACAGCGAGTCTTTTACGTTAATAGTAGAGGATTGTGATTCAGAGAAGGTTTTATTTACAGATTATTTCTCCGTGAGGAAGGATCAAGTCGGAGAGGTGCAGAACATTGATTTTACGGTACCAATATTTGAAATTCGCCAACCCAATTATTTTGTTTCCCTTATTAGTGAAAAGTGGTTGCACAGTGAGGCGAGAGTTCCAATTATGCTCACACAGATGCAGATTCCATCGAAGTTTCCAGCACCGACGATCCTTAACGATGAAAAGCTTGTTCCAATTGCTGAATTGGGCGTTGCTGAATTCCAAGCGGTCTTCCCCTTCAAGGATTTCAACAAATTCCAATCAGATGCATTTGACGCCGTTTTCAACACCGATAGGAATGTCATGTTCCACACATCGAAGGGGAATGGCAAAACTGTTGTGGCGGAACTGGCTCTTTTGAGTCATTGGAAGAATGAGAAAGGTAGAGCGGTTTATATCTCTCCATACCAGGAGCAAGTTGACATGCTCAACAAGAAATGGCAAAAGTCACTTTCAAAACTAGCCGGTGGTAAGATTATTTCGAAGTTAACCGGCGACTTGACAGTGGACTTGAAATTGATTGCCCAGTCGCATTTGGTGCTTTGTACGGTTGATCAATTTGACCTGGTTTCGAGAAGATGGAAACAGAAGAAAAATCTCCAATCAATTGAATTGGTCGTTGCGAATGATGTTCACGTCATTGGTGATGGTCAATTGGGTACCACGTATGAAATTGTTTTGAGTAGAATGAAATTCCTGGATGTGAATTTGGAAAAGGGTATGAGGTTCCTCACCCTGGGTTATCCATTGGCAAGTTATAAAGATTTTGCGGATTGGCTGGAGATCCCAAAGCATTCGATTTTCAACTTTGATTCCCGAGAAAGACTTCACCCTGTGGAAGTTCAGTTTCAGAAAATGGATATCACACATGTTCCTTCTCTGATGAAATGCTGCATTAGGCCGGCATATATGGCTATTAATTCAATGAAAGAGGTGAATGGTGAGGAGAAGGCCCTTGTGTTTGTTCCTAGTAGGAGGGATTGTTTTGAGATATTTAAAAACTTTGCCCGCAGGTTGAAGAATGATGGTAAGCATTGGTTGAAAACCGAAGAATCAGCACTGAACCCACATTTGAAGAGACTGAAGGATCCAACTTTAGTCGAAATTTTGAAGTTTGGCATTGGGTTTTATTACAGAGGCATGCATTCCAGTGACAAGCTCCTCATTGAAAAGTTGTTCAATGCGGGCGCTCTTACGTGTTTGATAGCAACGAAAGAAACCTGTAATTGGTGTCCAGCGGCGGACTTTGTTTGCATACTGACAACTCAGGAATACTACGGCAAGGAACAGAGATATGTTGATTACAAGATCAACGATTTGCTAGCAATGGTTGGCTCTTCCCAGCTGAAGAATTCTTCTGTTTCAAAAGCGTTGGTACTTACAAATAGTTCGAAATTGGATTATTACAAGCGATTTTTAGGCATGGCATTGCCTTTGGAGAGTCATCTGAATTACTACCTACACGATTCTTTGTTGACGGATATCAACTTCAAGTTGGTTAAAAATAGACAGGATGCTGTTGA
Organism: Saturnispora kantuleensis; assembly: GCA_030557035.1. Lineage (NCBI taxonomy): Eukaryota > Fungi > Ascomycota > Pichiomycetes > Pichiales > Pichiaceae > Saturnispora > Saturnispora kantuleensis. The sequence goes on along the minus strand of JAKTVD010000012.1, from coordinate 96,008 downwards.
TGTTCTAACATATTCCTTGTTTTACAGGAGACTTCAAATGAACCCATCGTTCTATAATGTGAAGAATTCCAGTGACGACGGGCTCAGTGAGTATTTGTCCGAATTGGTGGAAACAACGTTACAGGACTTGAGCGATGCCAAACTAATTGAATTGAACATCAATGACGAGGAGGCTGAAGGCGATGACGACGAGGAGGGGGATGCTGAGGAGCCAATTGAGGTTTTAGCGGGCACCGGTTGCATGATTGCTGGTCATCATAACGTTTCCTTTGTGAGCATGCAGATTTTGATGCAGAGTCTTACGTCCAAGACCAGATTGAAGGGTATTCTTGAGGTTATATGTCTATGCGACGAGTTCAGCGATCTGCCCATGAGGTTGAACGAGGATGGATTGTTGATGAGAATGTACAACACGTTACCAATCAAGTGGACCGCAGGGGAAGTGGATTTCACGTCACCTAACCTCAAGACCTTCATTTTACTACAGGCTCACTTCACCCGCTCACAGTTGAATGTCGATCTTGTGAATGATTTGGATCTTATTCTGGCCAAGGCGTTGAACTTGCTCAACGCAAGCGTGGATTACTTGTCCAGTGAGGGAAACTTGAATGCCATGACAGCCATGGATTTGTCCCAGATGATTGTCCAGGGTATGTGGAACACGGAGAGTCCATTGAAGCAGGTTCCTCATTTTGACGATGTAATCCTTGCCAAGTGTAAGGACGCCCAAGTTTCCACCGTCTACGAGTTTATGGAGATGGAAGATGCCGATAGAGACACGGTTCTCGCGGGATTGTCTCCTTCGGAGGTGGAACAGGTGGCCACCTTTGTCAACAAATATCCTAACCTTGATTTGAACTACCAACTGGGTGATTGTGTTAGTGATCAAGTGTGTGAGGTTGTTGTTGAAATTGAGCGAGACGAAGATCTGGATGATCCCTATGTTGAGGGCAGGTGTCCATTCCAGAAGCAAGAAGCCTGGTGGGTTGTTCTTGGTGACGTGAAAGCAAGAAAACTCTATTCGATCAAGAAGACTGACTTGCTTAAGGAGAAGACCGCAGTGAAACTCAAATTCTCCCTACCAAAGGGTGCTTACAACCTATCTGTTTGGTGTGTAAGCGATTGCTACTTCGACTGTGACAAACAGCTGGAGATCGGCGAAGTTGTCTTTGAATAAATTGTATGTATAACCGTAACTAATTTTTCAGTTCATTATTCTTCAATGAAGTACGTAAAAACGACATTAATGCCGCCTAGTTGACAGTATACTAACTATTCCAGGTTTCATATCGATGATCTGCCGGTGATCTTCCCATATCCGAAGATTTACCCCGAACAGTATGCTTATATGTGCGATATCAAGAAATCACTTGATGTGGGCGGAAACTGTATATTGGAGATGCCATCTGGTACGGGTAAGACGGTGTCTTTACTATCACTTACAGTTGCCTATCAGATGCATTACCCAGAACACAGGAGGATCATCTACTGTTCCCGTACCCAGTCGGAGATTGAAAAGGCATTGATTGAATTAACCAAGTTGATGGAGTTCCGAGCCACGGAGTTGGGATATGTGGAGGAGTTCAGGGGATTGGGTCTGACCAGTAGAAAGAACTTGTGCATCCATCCAACGATTGGTCAGGAAAGAGAAGGTGTGGTGGTTGATGAGAAATGTAGACGATTAACAAACGGTCAATTGAAGGAAAAGATTGAACAAGGGGAGGGAGATATTGAAGACTTGTGTGGTTTTCACGAGAAGTTGTATGAGAAGGATCCACAGAACTTGGTACCACCGGGGGTTTACTCATTTGAGGAGTTGATCAAATACTGTAAAAATGAGGGCACTTGTCCGTATTTCACCGTGAGAAGAATGATGCCATTGTGCAATGTGGTCATTTATTCGTACCACTATTTGATTGACCCCAAAATTGCCGAGAGGGTTTCAAAAGATTTGAGTGGTGACAGCATTGTGATTTTCGATGAAGCTCACAACATCGACAACGTTTGCATCGAATCCTTATCAATGGATATCACAGAAGACGTGTTGAAGAAGGCCACGCGAGGGGCCAATGCTCTTAGCTCAAAGGTCGATAAAGTAAAAGAGGTCGACAGCAGCAAATTACAGGAGGAATACCAGAAGTTGGTGGAGGGTTTGAGGGAATCCCAATTGGACCAACAACAAGAGGGGTCTGTCACAGCTCCAGTCTTGGCCAAGGACGTCTTGGAGGAGGCAATTCCCGGTAGTATTCGACGCGCAGAACATTTCATCTCCTTCATGAAGAGATTCATTGAATATTTGAAGACCAGAATGAAGGTGCTACACGTCATTTCCGAGACCCCCATCTCCTTTTTACAGCATTTGAAGCAGTTGACGTTCATCGACAAGAAACCTTTAAGGTTTTGTTCCGAGAGGTTGTCGTTACTTGTCAGAACATTGGAGATCAGTGAAATTGACGATTTCATGGCGTTGAAGGATATAGCAACGTTTGCAACACTGGTTTCCACCTACGAGTCGGGGTTCACCCTTATTTTGGAACCGTTTGAGACCGAAAATGCTACCGTCCCTAATCCAATTCTAAGATTATCATGTTTGGACGCCTCCATTGCTATAAAGCCTGTCTTCGACAAGTTTTCCTCGATTGTGATCACTTCCGGTACCATTTCTCCATTGGATATGTATCCAAAGATGATGAATTTTGAGACGGTCATTCAGCAATCTTACACGATGACCTTGGATAGGAGGTCATTTTTACCCATGATTGTCACAAAAGGTTCCGATCAGGTTGCCATCTCTTCTCGTTTTGAAATTAGAAACGATCCCAGTGTTGTTAGAAATTACGGTACGTTGCTCATCGAGTTTTCCAAAATAACCCCCGACGGCCTGGTCGTCTTCTTTCCGTCTTACTTATACATGGAGAGTATCATTTCACAGTGGCAGACGATGGGGATTTTGGACGAGGTTTGGAAATATAAGTTGATCTTGGTGGAGACCCCCGATGCCCAGGAGACATCGCTTGCGTTGGAAACCTACAGAAAGGCATGTTGCAATGGTCGTGGTGCCGTCCTATTGTCTGTTGCGAGAGGAAAGGTCTCGGAAGGGATCGATTTTGACCACCAATACGGTAGAACCGTGTTGATGATCGGTATTCCCTTCCAGTATACGGAATCGCGTATTCTTAAGGCCCGGTTGGAGTTTCTCAGAGACAATTATCAGATCAGAGAGAACGACTTTCTATCTTTCGACGCAATGAGACACGCAGCCCAATGTTTGGGTAGAGTCTTGAGAGGTAAGGACGATTACGGTGTAATGGTTTTGGCCGACAGAAGATTCTCAAGAAGAAAGAACCAGTTGCCAAAATGGATAGCTCAGGGGTTATTGGATGCAGATTGTAACTTGAGTACCGATATGGCTGTGGCAAGTGCAAAGAAGTTCTTGCGAATGAGTGCCCAACCCATTGACGCCCGGGATATGGAGGGTGGTGTTAGTGTTTGGACCCAGGAGCAATTGGAGCACCATCAAAAGTTGAAGCAAGAAACAAAGGTTGAAGAGGATGTGGAGATGGAATTATAGAAACAATGATGGGTCATATTTGATAAAGACAGGATCCCATCACGGTGATTCTGCTCCAAAAGCGAAGCAAATTCCACCCACAGGGTGAACCTACCCCAAAAACAGCGCCAAATTCACACCCAGTACTTTCAATTTGATCTCACTTTCATAACTCAACTCCTTGAATGATGTTTTCTTTCACATATAATTAGTAATCGGTGTTTATAATGCTATACGAATGGAACGTCCAATACCTCAATATTACATTTTCTCAACCCATCTACACCGCTCTTTTTAACTAACCATTAACGTTATGCTCTAACAATCTACCCACACCACCTCCCCTCACCACATGAGCACTTTTAAACGATCGTTTAAGCGCACGATTCATTCCAGAAGCTCATATTTTTTTCATACATCCCTCCTCTTTGTAGTGAAATGTCCAGTTCTCCTGTTTATATTGTGTCTGCTTCTAGAACACCTATTGGGTCCTTCCAAGGTGCTCTTTCCTCTCTCACTTATGTTGATTTAGGTGCCCACGCTGTCAAGGCTGCCGTTGCCAAGGTTCCTGAGATTGCGCCAACTGACGTGGAGGAGATCTTTTTTGGTAACGTTTTACAAGCAAACGTTGGCCAAGCTCCTGCCAGACAGGTTGCAATTGCCGCTGGCTTGGGTGAAGACACTCCAGCCACCACCATCAACAAGGTGTGTGCCTCCGGTATGAAGGCCATCATTTTAGGTGCCCAGACCATCATGTCAGGCACTGCTGACATTGTTGTTGCTGGTGGTGCAGAATCAATGACTAACACCCCTTACTACATTCCAAAGGCCAGATCGGGGTTGAGATTCGGTGAAGGATCGATTGTGGATGGTATTCAAAGAGACGGTTTGAACGATGCTTACGATGGCCAGGCCATGGGCGTTGCTGCGGAAAAGTGTGCCTCAGACCACTCCTTTTCCAGGGAAGATCAAGATAACTTTGCCGTTGCCTCTTATCAAAAGGCTCAAAAGGCCCACTCCGAGGGGAAGTTCAAGGCTGAAATTGCTCCAATTACAATCAAGGGGGTGAGAGGCAAGCCAGACGTTGTTGTTGAAAATGACGAGGAAACAAGCAAGCTTAACGAACCAAAGTTGAGATCCGCAAGAGCAGTGTTCAAGAAGGAGAATGGTACCGTCACCGCACCAAACGCTTCTCCTATTAACGACGGTGGTGCAGCAGTGGTGTTGATGTCCGAAAGAAAGGTGAAGCAATTGGGTATTAAGCCATTGGCCAAGATCATGGGATGGGGTGATGCTGCCCATGCTCCAGTCGATTTCACAACCGCCCCTGCTTTGGCCGTCCCAAAGGCCTTGAAACACGCCCAGGTGGACATCAAGGACGTGGACTTCGTCGAATTGAACGAGGCCTTCTCCGTCGTCGGGTTGGCAAATACAAAGTTGTTGAATTTGGACCCTGCCAAGGTGAACGTGTACGGTGGTGCTGTGGCCATTGGTCACCCACTGGGATGTTCTGGTGCCAGAGTTGTCGTCACTTTGGCCCATGTCTTGAACCAAGAAGGTGGCAAGATTGGTGCCGCTGGTATCTGTAACGGTGGCGGTGGTGCCAGTGCCATTGTCATCTCCGCACTTTAAACCCATTGTCATTACTTCATTCAAGGATTTAATAGAATAAAGTGTTTAAATATCGTTTAAAGATAAATGCTACTATCTACGAATCTAAGATGACTGACTGTCTTTGAAGGTGTTGGGTTGGCCAACAAGATAGCCCACATCAAAAAAAGTAGTTGTGACCTAACAGCTGCCCTTCCAGTCAACGCCAATTGGCGAGATGTTATCCCATTCGCCTCCGCCACGGTTGCTGTCCACTTGCTGTATTTCTACCCTCAGTGATTAACAACAGTTTTACGAGATCGAAAATTTAACCGAGTTCCCTACAGTTTTTCCGTTCTCCCCGTGGGGATCGAACCGGACACCTCAATCCCACGTTGACTAAATTGGCAGACAACTTAGACCGTTCCACTAATCCATCACAGATAACTGCTTTTGGAAAGTAACCAACCCCTATAAGGCAAGGGTCGAATAGGGATGCACAGGTTCCGTGGCGCATGAACCGTCGTCCGCCACACAGTCAGGGCCCCCCGATTCTTCTTCCTTCCCCAATGGCATCGACACCCGAACAACTCATTCACGAAGTATGTCCACCATCCATTATTGCCAGGAACAGTCCACTAACATCTCCAGGCCACTAAGCTTTTGAATAAGAAACCGGGGTTCTTCTCCTCGTTACTTGGCAGCTCCACCCACTACGATGAGGCGGCAGACCTGTTCAAATCCGCGGCAATTGGATACAAAGCGAAGAGAATGTACAGAGAATCAGGGGATGCATTCCTCCAACAAGCAGAGTGCGAATTGAGATCGGATTCACCCGATGAGGCAGCAAACACACTCATCGAAGCGTACAAGTCGTTCAAATTGGATACTCCACAAAAGGCAGCAGAAGCATTAGAGAGTGCAATACAGATGTTTGTTGCAAAGGGCCAGTTCCGTAGAGCTGCCAATTTCAAAGCAGAATTGGGTGAACTGTACGAGAATCAATTGAATAACGTGGGATTAGCAATAAAGAGTTATGAAGAATCAAGCGATTGGTATCTGGGTGATTCCGCCACCGCATTATCCAATAAATACCTTTTGAAGGCCGCCGATCTTTACTGCGATGATTCAGTGAAACAATTCTCAAAAGCATCTCAAATATTCGAAAGAATTGCAAAAGATTCCGCCAATAACTCCCTTGCTAAATGGTCGTTGAAGGAATACTTTTTGAAGTCAATCTTGTGCAGATTGGCAGAAAATAACGACTACGCTTCAGGAGAGGCTCTCATTTCAAGATTCACCACTTGGGACCCAAGTTTTGGTCAAACGAGAGAATTTGAATTCTGCAAAGAGTTGATAAATGCAGTCAAGGACGGTGATAGTGAAACAATCTCCACATCATCGAAAAAATTCGACCAATTTCAAAGACTTGATGCTCTCAAGGTTAGATTATTGAACATCATCAAATCAAACATCCAAGAATCACCCTTGGACTTGGAAGAAGATTTTACTTGAATCATCATTAGTAAAATTTTGAGACTAAATAGTATATTTTATAAGTTGATCAGTGTCTATTGAACCCGCCTCTACCACCACGTCCACCTCTACCACCAAAACCGCCTCTAGCACCGCCTCTAGCACCGCCTCTACCGCCTCTAGCACCACCAAATCCACCTCTCGAGCCACCTCTGCCACCCCTGGCACCACCCCTTGATGAAGTTTGGCCTCTTGGTCCACTTGCCTTCTTCTTTGGCTTTGGTCCAACTTGCTTTGGCTTTGGAAGGAACCTATCTAATGGTAATAACTTATCACCAGCAATGTAAAACTTATCACCGTCTTTGAAACTATCAGCTTTGACACCTTCCGAGGTCTTAATTGTAAAAAACACTTCATTCAATGGACCCAGGATCTCATCCACCTTACCAATTTGTGTTTTGTTCTCTAAATAGATTGGGGCATTAAAATATGGGATCTTTTCGTTGATGGATTTACACACAATATCACCTTCACATTCATGCAAAAATGAACCCATTTCAAAAACTCTTTCAGGTGGGCCGTTATCCATTGGTCTACCACCAAACCCACCTCTTCCACCACGGCCACCTCTGAATCCACCTCTTCTAGACATGATTTATTGATGAAAGAAGCTATGAAAAATTTGATTGGAAAAATTTTCTGCATAAATTGAATCAAATAGCAACATGCGCCACACTAATCACGTGATAAGGGTGCGCCACAGAAATTCACCATGGGAAGCAGATCCTAATTTTCGCCTTGATCTGCGCGTTTGGCCAAATGGTCAAAACCACCCAGTCGGTTGTCGTTGTCCTCGCATACTGGCTTTCAAATGGGGCCCCAGGCCCATAAATTGCCAGTGGGAAATTCGGTGGTATACCTCGTCTTCAAAAATTTGCCCCAGAGGGCTTCCTTGGCGTCAAAGCGCTGGGCGGCATCACAAGAAAACAACCCCTGTTTGGGGGATGGCACGGTGCTGCAGACGATTGACCCCACCACTGTGATGGTGGGAGTTGTTGAGTGCAATGCGTGGACTACAATGTAGAACTCGATACCGATCACAAGACAGCCGGCTGCCAGGTTTCTTTTTCGTTTCCGGTTCGATTTCCAAAGAGAAGAAAGAATTACTATGAAAAAATCTATTTAGCTGCCGCTGCTGGTGCCGGGGTCTTAACCTTGTTTTTATAATTGGGGTCAAAGTGTTTACCACGGTACCCAAACGGTTTCCTGTGAAACTTCTTTGGGGCATTACTTGATTCCTTTGATTCCCCCTTTTGAGCACCTTGGTCAATTGGATCTTTTGGTTCGTTGTGACCTTTTGTTTCTTCCGACTGCACCGATGGAAAGGTATGAACCGGCTTCCTTGGCCTCTTTGATTCCTTTGGTTCCTTTGGTTCCTTTGGTTCCTTTGGTTCCTTTGGTTCCTTTGGTTCCTTTGGTTCCTTTGGTTCCTTTGGTTCCTTTGGTTCCTTTGGCTCTCTTGATTCGGCATTTCTTGCCCCCTTTATCTCATCCTTCACCTTATTGAACTTTTTCTTATTAACTCTTGTCTTCATGGTTTTTGGTTCATGATGATTCTCACGCGATTCCAACTTCACAATATTCTTTTCTTCATTAACGACGGGTCCAATCACACCACGGGTATGATTAGACTCTTTTGGTTTCTCCGCGTGGTCCTTGGTAAATCTCTTCTTCTCCCTGAATTGCTTACTGGGCTTAAATTCTTTATTTTGAATGTGCTCCCGTGGGTTTTGTTTTTGTATCAGTGAATCGACTGGTTTTCCATTCGAACTTGAACGTTCTCTTTTCTCCGCATCCACTGATTTGCCATTCAAAACAACAGCTTCTTTTCTCTCTTTTTCCTTCATTCGTAAATATTTGGGAGCTTTTGGTAAACTTTTCAAAGATTTGAGAGGTTCAAGAGGTTGATTTACCATTTTAACGTTTTCCTTCACCTCCTTTTCTTCCTTAGCCTTGAGCAATTCGTCCCTCTCTTTCTGCACACCCTCTCTTTCAAGTCGTTCCTTCCTTAACCTCTCCTTTTCCATTTCTTGCTTTTGCAAACGTTCCTGTTTCAAACGTTCCTTCTCTTTGAGATTCTTCTCCTTCTCCTCTTGTTGCTTTTCCAAATCATGGATCTTTTTAGTGGACACTGTTGTACTGTTCAGAATACCCATTTGCAACTTCTTATCAATCTCCAGCTGTTTACTCAGCGTATCCACAGGCTTTGCTGATCCAAAAGGATTGAATTTTGGTGCTGATATCGACGAAAGCTTTGGTATTGACTCAATCTCTTTTCCCAATTCAGGCTCACTTTCTCTCTTCAGAACCTTCATCTTTCTTAGATCTGACGACTTTTCACTTGTTATCCCAATCAATGGTTTAGAATCCACCGGTTTTGCTGATCCAAATGGGTTCAGTTTGGGTCCTGTTGGTGATGGTTTTGATTCCGCATTCATCTTTGAACTATCCACGGGCTTTGCTGCTCCAAATGGATTTAAAACTGGCAATGTCTTTTCACTTTTGGCTTCTGGGTGTTCCTCATCCCAAATCTGCAATTCTTTGAAAGTTGCAGAATCACAGTACCTTATTGCTATTCTACTGCCATCCAAGTCCACAAACCCCCATTTCAACACCTTATCCACATCCTTCGGACTGATCAATGTGGCAACACCTATTTTCCGGCGTGGGTTTTGTGGATCTCTCAATATCTTGCATGAAGAATACTTGAAATACCGTGAATGAAATAAATCGTCAACCAATTTCTCATCTGCATCATATGGTAAATTCGTAAACATCACCATTGCCCCCCCACTAATTTGAAAAGGAATAGACCCTCGACCGGGGTTTTGTGGTGGTGTCGGCGTCAAATCCGTTATGTCAAAGTTATCAACAGCCCATGACACCCCACCACCAATGGTATCATCTTTCAAAAAGTCCCCAAGGGACATCTTCTTACCTGCAAAGATGTTTCGTTAGTATACACCTCTCAATTCCTATTATCTGCCATCATTACTTACTCATTTGGTTGTTGTATAAAGAAGAAAGTGGTGAGGTAAATTTGTCCTCCCCACTCAATCTCACTAATCTTGTCCCACTTTCCTACAAAATTCCTAACGCGCCGATGACTTGCCCAGTAATTTTTTCAGTGAAATATCCCCCCCCCCTTAATCAGGAAATTCTTCTCCGTGAATGATCGGCGTACCACCGTGTTGTGGGTTTTTTTGACATTACTGGGAAATCCACTGCGTATCGGTGGTCATTCATTCATCCTCCTAGTGATGGAGAAACCTGATGATGACTTGGCAAGAGCCTCCGACGTGACCGTGTCTACTACCGTAACTCCACAAGCGGAGTACAAGGGGTTTGCTGCTTATGTACTCTCCTGCCTAGCACTTACGGTTTGGTTCCTTTGGGCAATTTTACCGGACAGTATATTAAACTCCCTTGGTGTGTGGTATTACCCCTCACGATGGTGGGCGCTTGCCACACCGGCTTGGGTGCTTGTGGCGATGACCTACGGATACGTGACTCTGGCATTGGTCAACTCCGAAAAAGTCACACTGCCTCTTGACGACCGACGGTCAATTGTTGATGATACCGGCGTGGTTGTAACCCAAAAGGGGGCAAATTTACATCTTTATGAACCAACCAATGGTGTGTGGGATATCCCATTAAGCGATGTTAATAAAGTGCTCTATAATTCATGATTTATATTTCTCCTCCAATCTCCTCTTCTGTTCGGGATCCAAACCGTTGGCTCCACCCATTAAGGTTTTGGAGATGGCCTCTGTAGTTCCAATTAGAGGGCGCAGAACAACAACAGGTGCCACCTTCATATACTCACCAACAGCACCACTAACGTTCCTGGTGCCCGAAGCCCTCTCATTTGCCTCAAGAAGAATGTCTCTAACCGTATCAAAATTCTTTGTGAGGGAACCGTAGGCTGCTTGTAACCCTTCGCCAAAACTCTCTGGTTGGTTGGAATAGTGACTCACCGGTCTGGCAACAACATGTTCCTCTTCATCATCCTCTTCTTCACTATCGATCAACTCCCGATCATGCTCAGCATCTGTGGAGGTGAACCCGGTGGTTATCCTTTGTACATTCATCCCACCGAAGAAGCCCTCAGTGGTCTCCAACATTCCCTGGGTACCAGTGGCCAACTTAGCCCCAAACTTTAGAACCTCTCCACCGGTTGTCCTACTGAACTGCAAAACACCCCGTCTGAAACCCCTCATATGCCCCTCTCTGATAGGCTCCCTAACCAATCTGTCAACACCTTGGCCAATGTCAACAATCGACCTTAAAAATGACAAACCAGAGAGAACACCGCCCAGTTGATTCTTCTTGATGTCGGGTGACCAAACCCCATTCAATATTCTGTTGAGATTATTCAAACCATAAATGCCATACAATGTCATCCCGTTCAACACCATCCGTGATTCATCCAAAACAAAAAAGTTAACAAATTCCCCAGTATGACCAGACTTCAAACCTCCGTAATCCACCTTCTTTGGTTTGTAATCTAACTTCAATTGGACGCTGTTGATACTGAACTTCTGAATATACAGTTCATCATCGTCCAAGACCGGTGGCATAAATCTCTGATCCCTGAACTCTCCAAACCGTAAAAGAAAATCCAATGTATCTTGATCAACATGTAGCCTCAATGGTAACAATTGCAAATTCATTATAACTTCAACAGCAGCCAACCTGGCTATTGGACGGACCATTTGAACTTCCAAATGAACCATCTCCTTACCAATTTCAATATCGCCAGCCTCCCTCAAATACCCCACAAACATATTCCAGTTCGAGGTTGGGACATTGTCAATCATTTGAAATCGCCTAACACCCAAAGTAAGCTTTTGAACAACTTCAAGTCCATCAATAAACACTGAAGGTTTATATCCACCATGAGGTTCATTGTTGGTCATCAATAACAATTCCAAATCTAAATCTTCAACTTCTAGACACATCCGATGGTTCTTCGATCTCTTCAATTTCAATGGTTTGTTTTTCAATTTGCCAATGTCAACCGTACGTTCACTATCATCAGTTTGGCCAATCTGTTCTTGTATGTTTTTAACAAAATCATCTGTATCACCCAATGGATCCATACCAAGGTAAATTGATTGATAAAGCGTTTCTTCCACCGGGCGGACACCATTCTTAGGGCCCTCGACGTCAAATTGCAAAGTTTGGGTATCTTCGACCTTTTTAGTCACTCTTTTAATAGCATCCGATATTTGAGTGCGAGTTTCCTTCCAATCATAACCATCAAACATCAACATGGTGAATTTGCCAACACCTAAATAGAGTCCCAGTGGTATAATACCGGTTCCATGAGGGAATTCGCTTGATAATGGCTTATCATAGTAATCTTCGATGAAAGTTAGTTCCTCGGGTGTTTTTGCGCGGACTTCTTGCTGAGCGGGGGTGTTAACCATCGCACCCTCATGACGCTCATCTTTATAATGTGATTGGAACAGCTTGCTATCTACTCCTTCAAATGTATTAATAGATCCATCCAATTGGGATCTATACTTATCCTCCATTGAGAAAAATATTGGTTGCTTCAAATCCTTTAGAATATTTATCAAACATTGAAATGAATCTGAGCAAACTGACAATTCCACTTCATTAACGGTCATCTGAACATCAAGTAAATAACTCATTCCATTCACACCCTTCGATAGTAAAACCTCCACTGTATTCCCTTTCAAATTAATGTTAAAAGTGTCCACTGTACCAACGGATACAAACCCTTGTTGCTTTAAAACATTTTCCAATGTATAAATACCCGTGGGCTCTGCAACAACATTGGAAATATCATCAATCTCATAAAGTTTTGCACATTCAGTGGTTATTTGACAAACATTTGTTCTATCATTATATCTAGTAAAATCACAGGTTGTTCTTTTCAAAACTATCATAGCTTTTGATTCAATATTCAGCGGTGTTAACCCAATTACAACATCATTCAAGCTCAGAAAAGCTTCCAGTAGAGTCCTTTTTATAATTTTATTACCAATCAGCTGTTCCAAATTCAAATCCACTGGTATTATTGGTTCTCTCTTATCAACGCCACTTTGGTCAAAAATTTTCAACCATTGGCCGTACAGCTCCACTTGGCAATTCTTCAAATCAATATTGGGTGTGCCTGGTTGTAATTTGAAAACAGCCATAGGTGACATTTCCGTTTTATTTGCCCTGAAAATAAATGATTGAATTTCTCCATCATACACTCTTTGAATGGTCACGTTATCAATGAACCCATTCAATAACCCCCCTGAGTGTGAACAAAATCCAACATTTTGAATGTGTCCCTTGAACCCACCAAATTTTGAGTACAAGTCTAAAACTTGAAATTGAATATCTTTGAGATGAACATAATAATTCAAAAATTGAGCTCTCAGCAGCAAACTGCTGGACATTCTATGAAGTTTCTTTTGCTCAAATTGGACCACACCTTTAAAATGTGATGATTGATGGAATCCAAATACCTTTTTCATTTCATCAGCAAATTCGTAAAGTTTGTTAGCAATAGGGAGGGTCAGTTTAGATGTGATTCTTCCTACGCTGAGCACTTTTTTTGCTTTCAATACCAGCTCTCTTCTGGTGTTGTTATCGTAGCCTTTAACAGTGTCAAGTTTTTCACCATAGTCCTTCAAGTTGACTTCGTCAATTATGAGCAGTTGGTCTTTCATTTCAGTTCCATCGAATAAAATCTTCACATGGGGTAAATTGAGCAAACCTTGAATGGAATTATACTCCAAACCACTTGTTTCTACCTTAATTGCATTTTTATCATCAAAAGAAACCATCCCGTTGATTCCAACCAACTTAAAATGTATCTCATTTTTGCTCAGTGTTGGTCTTTTAACCATTCCTCTTTGTTGATTTAGAGAAAATGCCTTCCTAAAAGGGATTGTTTTTGATTGCCACAAGTCATTCCATTCTTTGAAACAGCCTTCTAGCTCGGTATAAAATGCCACAAAAGTTCTCAAACTTTCCAAATTCAATTCAAATTCGAACTTGTTTAAACAGATAACACTGAAAGTTTTGATTTCTCCAGCAGACTGCATTTCAAATTTGATATCCACATGAGTGTTCTTTTTATCATTAAATTTGAGTATGGAATTTCCATTATCTTTAACCTTAATCCGCAGCAGTGACCCTTGAAAAAAGGTCTCGCCTTTTTGCTGGACACTTAGATCGTTCAGTTCTAAATGCATAGACTCCGGATTAGCAAAATCTCCCTCATTGGACAGTTCTGAAAATAGAGAAACCTTTATCCTATCAATGCTGAAATTATTCAACAGGAACTTTGATGTCTTCAATTTTTGATCATGGGATTTCATTTTCACTGGAGTCGCCAGTGAGCCATTTTTAATTCGTTTCAATAGAACCAGAAGATATTTGATAAAAGAAGGTGAATGTTTTAAACTGATATTAATAGGACCAATTTCCATGTTCAAAGATTGAGGCGGTTTTCCATTTTCAAGGATTACTGTGACAGTGTCGACAAATAACATCAAGGATTGGAAGTGGAACTCATTAACCTCCTTATTTTCACCAATAGGTGAATTAAACTGTGATGGAGCATCAAAAAAATCACCACTGTTTGTGCTCATATACACCGTTCCTGACTTATAGTTGATACTTTCGATCAAAGATTGTTGGATCTGTTCTTTGCTTTCGGTCATGAACGATGACGCCATTAACTCATCATCAAATTCGGAGTCTTCTTCTTCTTCTTCATAATATTTCTTTTCAGGCGGAATTGCTTCGCTATCTGCTTGATGTGAAATCATACCCAACTTGAACCCTTCAATAGAACACCGCCTGCGTGACTTTTCAGTTTCAAAATCAATCTTATCAATGGAAACGCCCAAAATCAATGGATCTGCAATGATTTTCACTTCAATATCCTCAAAATGCACCATCACCCTACTCATGATGTAATTGAGGACGTACCCAGTCCATGTCCCCTTTCCTCCAATATCATCGGATGAAATAGTCCTTGATTCAATCATGCTCTTTATCAATTCATCATTTTCCACGCTTTCTTCATCATCCAAGACCTCGTCTAAATACTCAGATTCCAGATCATTGGTACTCAACGATGTCACAACATCCATTAAATCAATGACACTGCGCATCACATCATCCATTGTCTCATCCCCCACTCCCAATGTATCCAATTTGGGTGATACCACAACTTTCAAACCTTTGACTTGTAAGTTGACACCGTCTGTACCCACCTGAAGCTCCAATTGGCCCAATTGTCCCGATCGTATATGAAACTTGACATTTTTAGGTAATTGACTCTCCAGTTTCTCTTCATCCAATGTTAAATTTGTAAGGTGTATTCCTGATGAAAGAGAAATCTCTTGTTGATCCTTAGGGTCGAGATTGATTGGCAATCGGGATAGTAAAAGTGTCAAAATTGTTCGCTGTATGGTGCTAGATATTGATGACATCCTTTACTTATTCTTTATTTAGACGTGTACACAATGCACTAGATCGAGAGTGAGCTCTATAACACAGTTTTATTAAAAAATCAGCTCCGATAAACCTAAGGCTGATCCTACGGTGTTTTAAGGAAGGAGTTGATAAGTCTCTAATAGTATTAAAAAAACGCCATCGCACTTTCCGCCCAAGGCGATAAGAATATTACGTAACTGCCTTGTGAAGGCTGGGGTAAAAAATGAATCAAAGAAAGTTTCCGGGGTAAAAGACAGTGGTGGGGAAACCCCCGCCCAATGACACTTTGGAAGATATAAATATTTCCCAGTAAAAAAAAATTAGTGGGGATTGACAGTTTATGGACGTGGGCATTAGAGGGCTTCCTCAATAATCGCCTGTCTCTTTAATTGTTTCTCTTGCTTCTGAACATAAATAACCATAGTCAAACCCAATATCAGAGTTGCAGTGACCAGAATGGAATTAATGGGTGTTGGGTTCATATGGAATGTGAAATGAGTCAAATTGTCCAACCCAGTCTGTAACAAATTCATCAATCCGGAGAAGCAGATCATAGCACCGTAGACTGTGCCAAATGTCTTGAATCCAAACACCTTGGCACAGTAATCAGAAACCGCAGTATAGTAAAACGGTCTGTAAATGACCAACAACAAAATACCAAAATATTGAACGTATTGGTTGGCAATGATCCCACTCACGCCGATGGTCAGGGTGACCGCCAACAAGACCTTCAATGTGGTGAGGGTCTCTGAATTGTCTAAAATGAGACCAATGAAAGGAATCGAGATGATTCCACCTAAAGGTAGGGCAGCATCAAAGAATTTGTTGATATTAATGGCCGTTTCCAAATCAAAGTAATATGTCATTTGTGATCTCACAGTGGCAACAAAGTAGTTGATTCGTAACATTTGGATTGTAGTGAAAAAGCACATGAGGTACCACCACGGACTCCTGTATTGTTCAATAGGCGACTTAGAATGCAAAACACCAAACACTCCGCCGGATTTTGTCTTTAATTGATCATCGGCAATCTCTTCATACACAGATTTGACAGAAACGGTAGAAGATCTTCGGGACCTCTCGCGCTCAAGAGAGTCAACGTCATCTGCCTGATACCTGGAATCATTTGGATTCAATGGCAAACCCGTTTCATCGATCCCGGTCTCGCCAAGCTTGATAATGGTCTCAACAGTCTTGTATGATGCCTTTGGCATTATTGTCAACTGACAAACAAAGATGAAAACGGGAACAATCAAATACCACGAAAAGAATCTATGCAAGGTAAGGTTCTTGATGTATTCATTCTGATAGACGAGTCTGTAAATGAGAAATAATGCAGAAGATGAATCAAATGCACCGGTTAGTAAAGCCAGTATCAAACCCGAATTTCCAGGGAAGGAGTTTGCCAATTGAAAGCAGGAAATGAAAACAAATGGTCCACCAAATGCTAAACCAATATATCCAACCAGATAGGCATCAAATGAACCAATTGATTTACCATTACCAAATAAAAGGGCAGCAACAAAAATGATAACCGCCCCCAATATACCCGTGATCCTGGGACCCTGGGTATCTAAGATTCTACCCACAATCAAAGCCGTTGCATTGGTAACAACTGCAGCCCAAGTGAACATGAGGTTCAACTTTAGGTCCTGCTCCACACAGGGCGTACGGTCAAATGCATCCACTGGACAAACATTCTTGTACACACCCTCAGCAATCAGCACCGGCTTCAATGCAGCAAACCCAAAAACAGGACCAGCTGCAAATAGACACCATAAAACAGCGCAAATCACTTGCACAAGTCTCAATTTCAAGGAAGGTCTGGATAAAGCATCCTTTTGTCTTGAATTGAACAATGGGGTAGTCTGCTGATCCATTTGGCGTACAACGTCGTCAAGAAAAGTACTGCATTCTTATCTTTTGGCATTTCAAATTCGGGCATGTGCGGTGAACAAGGAGCTCATGTGCTCATCATCATACAGTAGGGTTTAACTTTTAAATACAAATCTAAGCTTTTCCAATTTTATCGAATTCCTCAGCCAGCTTTGCAATATCATCCTCCTCGGATTTCTTCTCCTCTCTGGTACCGTCAACAACGGAATTGACCCATGCAACTTGTGATTTCAGCAGATCTTTCGTTGATGGACAGTAATGTCCACCTGGGTGCTTCAAAATGGTTTTATCGTCACACAGATCAGCATAGAGAAGAGATCTCTCGTTAGAAACAAGCGTGTCTAGTTCACCCATAAGATGTAAAGTTGGTAAAGTCACTCTCTTTTCATAGTAATGTTGGACTGATTCGTTATCGAATTTGAATCCAGAGTAGAGCAGTGCGAATTTCAAAGCATCTGAGGCCTTTTCATCGCCCATAACTTCGTTATAGTGGGCCAAAATAAGCCCTGTCACACCAGCACCCTGCGAAAACCCCAAAATACCAACGAATGGACCATGCTCCTTATAGGCCTCCTTAACGGTATCGAGAGATGGTTGGATGTCGAACTTTTCCTTTTGAGTGTAGACCCAACCTCTAAAGTTAAGATCCTCCGCCTTATCGTCCGCACCGTAAGAAGATGCTTCGAATGGCAAATCAGCACCAGTCAGTGACAGTGGTGCATCGATAAAGACGGTGTGGTAACCTGCCTTCTTCAGAGCCTTTCTGATACCAGAGGCCTTGATAGAAAAAACAGACCCATTCTGGGCAAACCCGTGTAGGCAAAGAACTGTACCGTTGACAACCTTTTGAGACATTTTGCTGTTATTTGAGGAAGAAGGTGGGTGACGGTGTTAAGAGAAGAAAATGGTTTCGAAAAATTCCCGATTGGGTAAAACGGTTTTAAGATATACCTTATGAAAGACGAAATATAAGCCGTTCAGTACATATTTTGGTAATTAAATAATATGAAGCTCTTTTTAAAAATGGCCCTAACCTTTAAATACCTTTTTTGAGCGGTCAAATTGGCAAAAAGGGGGCTGAAATGACTTCCCTAATTATATGGTATTGATGTTAGGTATCAAAAGATAGCTACAAAACTTCCAAAGCCTAATATAATACTCTCCTACTAACATCACTAATCACTGTCGTTTTTTACAGGATATTCTTTAGATAGCAGAGGAAAATCTACATATTTCATCACTGAGCCTTTTTTTTTATTGTTAAGCCCCTTTCTTGATTGAAAGCCATCTTCTTGTTATCCCTTTTTACCCTTGCTCAGAGAGCAATTAATCATGGATACAGATACAGGCGCTGTTTTGGGATTGCCAATTGTGGACTATCATGTACAAGTTGAAAGGACAATACCATCAAAGGTGACGGATTGTCCTGCTGATTATTCACTGGGTAAACATACGATAGCCTGCGGGCCTCTTTTGCGATTTCTTGCTTTTGACGAAGACAAGAAAGGAAAATACAGGGGTTCTATTATGATAGTTATCAGAAACTTCAATGGTTCTAGACCGCAATTAGCTTATGAACTTTCCTCCAAAAGTGGAGAGTGTCCAGGGGAAGTTATCTATCAAGAGGAAGATTACACTTTTGTTAGGTATCGATTTGAACTTGACCTTAGTGAAGATCAGCAATTGGTCTCTTATTCCATTGGAGGAGTTCACTTGCCACATTTTCAATTTGTAATCCCAGCAATCACTCAGTCAATGAACGTCATGTCATATTCCTGTAATGGGTTCTCATTAGGTGTTGATACAACTGATTTCAAGGGAAGTCTCTGGCTTGATGTTTTGAGAAACCACAACAAAAAACCCTATCATGTAATGCTAGGTGGTGGAGACCAAATTTACGCTGATTCCATTAAGACAACCTCGAAAGAATTTGAACGTTGGACAAAACATAGACATTTGTACGCCATTAAGAAGTTGGAACAACCCATGATTGAATCTTTCAAAACTTACTACTTGAACCATTATGTAAAATGGTTCGGTAAGGGTTATTGGGCGGGGCCGCATGGTAAAACAATCCAAGTTTGCTTACCGATTGCATTGGCTTCAATTCCTCAGATTAACATCTTTGACGACCATGACATTATTGATGGGTTTGGTTCATACTCCGACCCTACAATGAGACAGGAAATCTTTCAAGGTGTGGGCCAGTATGCTTTTAGATACTACATGCTTTTCCAGCATCATACACCCTACAAGGAGGATATACATTTGGAAAGGTCTTTTATTGGAGGGTATCGTAAGGGCCCATACATCAAGGAACAATCAAGATCAGTTTACGCTAATCTCGGGGCCCAGATCGGGTTTCTGGGCTTAGATTGCAGAACTGAGAGGACAAAGAAACAAATTGTTTCACCAGAAACTTATGAAATTGTCTTTAAAAGGTTGGAACTTGAACTATCCAACACCAGATTTCCATTGAAACATTTATACGTTCTTTTAGGTGTGCCAATCATGTACCCAAGAATGGTTTGGATGGAGAAGTTGATGGAATCGTTTATTGCCAAGCCAATCAAATTCTTAGCAAAGAAGAATATAATTAATGGTGGCCTTGTTAATGAATTCGACGGTGAAATTGAATTGCTGGATGATTTAAATGACCATTGGTGTGCTCAGCATCATAAGGCTGAGAGAAACGTATTCTTACAAAGGTTGGTCAAATTTGGTGAAAAGCATAACTTGAGAATCACAATCCTCTCAGGTGATGTCCACTTATGTGCCATTTCCAGATTGAAAAGTAAAGATTCCAGGGTGGCCAAAAATCCGGAATCTGATCCATCATTTCTTATTAATTTGATTTCAAGTGCTATTGTCAACGTCCCACCTCCACCAGGCATGGCAAATTTTATGAAAAAGAGGGCAATCTTGCACCACTTGAATGATGAAATTGATGAGGATATGATTCCCTTATTCAAAAAACAAGAGGATGGGAATGAAATGTTCATGGCTAGAAGAAACTATTCGGATCTTATTCCCGTCGAGAATTTGACTAATGAAGAACGCTTGCGCAGATACGGTAAGGAAATACCCAACAATGCACCATTTATTCCAGGTGAAACATCCACTTTGCAAAATGCAGGTGAGAGAACCAGTTCCAGTGTCAATGGCCACTTAGGGTACAGCTACAGTGATAACTCCATTGTTGTGACCTTGCGCGTTGAAAATGACAAGGGTAACACTAATTCCACTACCGCTGGATTTGAAATGTTTGTTCCATCTCTTCAACCATCAAAAGCTGAGCTCAAGTGAACAGAACCGTGAATTTGTTTGAAATGGGTCTAATGGTCACTATAGCATTTCATGAAAATACTATTTATAAGTACATATTGTTTTATTTATCAAGATCAAAAAGTGTAATCATCGATATATCCATGAGCAACCAATGGCAGCAGTACATCATGCAGGTCAATTGCACTCCGTTTATACGGATCATATTTCACTATCTTGGAAGATTTAATTCCCTGGAAAAACTTCAAGACATAAACCAAATATGAATCCGGAAAATGAACAAAGTTTATCTTCTCTATATTCATTGAGCAAGGACACGGGATATGAAATACTCGTTTTATTTTCCCAAAGTAAAGACAACTCTTTCAAGGCTTTTTCTTTTGGGAAACTTTTGAAATTTGGCATCCCAACTTTAATATGACGAATATGGTCCAAATTCAATAATAAATCCAATTTGGTGCAAAGGGAAACATTTTTTATCGTCAATTCCTCAAGCTTGTCAAAAATTGGCCGATCAAAATTTCTGTCCAAAGATTCATGCCTTTTCTGAGGCACTTCAAAATGAAAAGAAACTAAGTTTCGAAATATATTTGAAAGTTCAAAATCATTAACCACGCAGTTGAGTACTGTGTCTAGTTTTAAATTAATATGAACCAGTGATAACCTTTTCAAGCCCTTATTCATTTTAAAAAGAGTAAACCCATCAGACATTGCAAAATTTCCCTTTATCGATATTTCTTTTAAATTTTCAAACATAACAGCAGTAATACTTGCATAAGACCCATCTTCCACAACTAATGATTTGATTAATCGGGTGGCTTTCAAAAATGGCTCATCCGTAGAAAATTTCCCCGTATATTTGACAGGTGTAGGTTTTTTAAGGTGGGTTGGATGCTGGGTCATTATAATCTTTTGTAAATTTGGCATAATATAGAACACATCTTGCAATAATTCAACCACACCTTTGAATGAACCAGACAATTTGATGTGAACTTTTTCTACATCTATTAATAATCCAAGTAATGGTAAATGCTCGTTAATTTGGAGCTTGTAGTTTCTTTCATCAATGAATAAACTTTTAATCATAGCATATTCTTTCAAGTTTTCTTTACCAAAGGTGGAACGTTCATGAAATTTCATATCATAGATTTTAACCTTTTGGCTGCATTTACATTCAACAAAAGCTTTTGTGATCCACTCTTTGAAACTATCAAGTTTGGTTTCAATTTCACTCCATTGTACCCTAAAAAATTGTGCGTGTGACATCAAGAAAGTATTCCAATCTTTACAAACAAGTGTGCAATTCAGCAGATCCAGAAATGAAAGATGGTTTACAATTTTCTCAATTAATTCAATGGGTAAGGAAATTACCATATTAACAGATATGAAATAATTGATTATGAGAATGGATAATGGGCCATGTCTTGCTCTTTATACAAATTGTACATATTCTGTGGGACTTTTCTTCCCTGTCAACTGATCATTTGTTATCATTATCTGTAAAAGATATTTACAATGGCTACAAGTCACTCATCCATTCCAATGAATACTATACTTAGACACACGGTGGGATGGAGTGATATTAAAAAGTTGCTCTTTGCCGAGCACCATAAAAAAGATAATCCGAAAGTAGTAATGGAATGAAAGATGAGTTCTGAGGTTCTCCTAATACGTCTTACAAGAGTCATTTTATTCATTTCACAATAATTGCATTCATCATATAGTTTGAATATGCTAGCACGCTTAAAAGAAAAAAATCCTTAAAAATATGCTGATTGTTGTTGAGAATTTAGGATCTACTTCCAGTCTATAGAGATTGTACACTTAAAAAATCCATTTCAAAATAAAAATCTGGAATTCTCTTAATCAATTCAACTGATAACGTATTAAAGATATGCATAATTACCTACGAACAGAATCTATAGTGAGCTGGGTCTGAATTTTTTAAAACTCCTTTCTGTCTATTTCCCTTCATTCTTCGTTTACACCGAAAATATAATCCGGTGGGTTTCAAATTTGCAATGATCCTTGACCTCATCAATCGTTTTTCTTCTAATTTGTTGTTTTGCTGAGCACTGGATATTAAAGGATCTGACCAGATTTAGGATGACTTTAGCATTACAAAACCCGCTGATCAGATAAAGGCAAATTGAGATTATATCACTGCTCACAGAGATATTTTATTTCATTTTCCTTATACGCCTAAATATGGAAAGATCCCCACAGGCAAGACCAATCGCAACGTTATTACATATATTTCCTCAGCATACATTTCCTAAACAATTTAGAACCAAAACCAAGAACACAATCATTGGAACATTGGCAGTGAAAATAAATATATTAGAATCATATATAATTCCCCCTCTTGATAGTTGATTTCAGGATAAACTTATACCTTCTTTTCCACAAAAATTGCCATAAGCGCAAACATTGAATAGAACATGGCCAATGGGTAAGCCACCAAAAGCCGCGCCTGATTCAAGGACAAAACTCTAACAAACAATCCGGATGATGCCCAAGTACACCACCCAATACAAAACAAACTCAAAGTATAACCGAGAAAGTTGTCCAAGGACAAAATGACCGCAAAACCACTCAATACCACCAATGGCAGTAAGCAATAACCCAATGTACTAGCTGTAGTCAAAAATTCCAAACCTTGACCATTGGAAGACATCAATTTGAACAAAAAGTGTAGGGAGAGGGTGCCAAACAATGCCACACCGTAAATGTAACCAAAATGAGTCTTACCAGACAACAGCAATAAAGCACCAAATGAAAAACAGAACAGAAGGGGACCGGCCATATCCGCATCCTGAATGACATCCTCTTTTAAGGACTTTGACTTTAAATGTAAAACTGCCCACGTCTTGGCTTTTATATGGGAAAAGTTAACACCCAATTCTTCAAAGAGGGTCGGCTCGCCAGGGTATCCAGATGTTGAAAAAGCCGCCAGTATTCCCTGAGAAAGAGGTTCATCTGAGAAGGACTGTGGTGTTGCCATTGAACCTGTTGGCATTGTGAATTGGGGTTGCTGATGATGGCTTTGAGATGGTTGAGAATTATAATTGTAAACCCCTTGGGCCCCTTGATTGGTATAGGGGTTGTAATTCTGTTGGTACTGGTTATAGTATGACATCAATATCTTGTTTTTAAGAGACAAATAGCTTCAAGAGTGGATCCAGAGCAAAAATTAGAACAGCCAAAAACGAGCTCATTTTCCAAATAGCCATGTTTGGTATCATTTTGACGCAAATGGTCTGGGAAAGTCGTTTCTCAGGTAACTGTTTAAACTATGTTGAGTTCTAAGTTAATTGGAGTAACACGCGAATTTTGTAAGGCAATTCTATCCTTTTGAGTCAAAAAAAAACCAAAAATTAACTTGATGGGTAGCATATATATTGGTGATGCAGTTGGATAGTCATGTTTTGGAATTAGCACGCGAGTATTCCCTTCTTCACGCTACCATTTTGGATATGATGGCCTCAATGAGAACAATTTACCAGAAAGATCTACTCAATTACGCCAAATTGGCAACCTTAACTCTCATACAGGATACTCTTCAAGATCAAGAAGAAATAGATACCATTAGTAGACTCATTCACTCAGGTAAGAATGACGCCAACTTTGATCCATTGCCATTAATAGATGGAAACCAATTAGAGAAATTGATTAGTGGGATCAACAAGAAATTAGCACCATTGGATTTAGAAATAGTCACATTGAAGGATATGGATCAAGCCAACACCACTGTGTATACATTCATTAATAAAAAGGGAGAAGGATCTATTAGGTTGATGACAGAATTCTCCGAAAAGTCAATAGAACTCATCAAGGCTGCAATTGATCGGATATTCAATGAAGAGTATGTTGACGCCAATGCTGGATTTATCTCATATAATGTTTCGCACATGGCAATGGTGAACCACATTCATGATGAGGGTGCCCTCAGTTATAATGAGGCAGAGGAATTGATTCAAAAGTTGGAATTACAGGGTTGGTTGGAAAGATACCATGATAAACTTACACTGACAATACGGGGATTGAGTGAACTCCAAGGTTACCTTTTGGAAACATATAAACCTAGTGAAGAAGGTGGTACCATTAGTGTATGCTTCGGTTGTCAACAATTGATCACTAGAGGCTTTTTCTGTCCTGATGAAGAATGCTATATTCGAATGCATAAAAACTGTAAGGCATTAGTTAAAAGCTCAAGAGAAAATGATTCGTGTCCTAATGAGTTGTGTACCCAGTCACTGACAAATTATAACTCATTTTGATAACTGGGCTTCCTTATCATCCAACCATTCATTGATACACTCATCAACCAAATCCCAAACATATTCCTCAACAACACGTTGTTGGTATCTCTCTCCAAATACCCTATATTTTGAAACCCCCTGGGGTTCAACCCACACTTTACAGCCAGTATTGAGTTCAACTGCCCCACCTTTGAAACAACTTGCCATCGGATAATACCCCAAATCCCCATCATCGGGTGTTGGTTTATTCTTATGAACGTTCATCTGCTCTCGCTGTTCACTAGAAAGTGGTGAGAAGTCCAACAAGTTCTCCCAACCAGTTGGCAAGGGTTGGCCATTGATGAAAACTGTCAATTTTGAATCGTTGATTTCCCTAGGTTTAAACCTCTGTTTATCTGGAACTGCCTGTTCACCAAACACCGTTATTGGATTCAACAAATGATTCATTTCATTTGAACTGGTGTATTCAAATTGTTCAAAAAACAACCCATTTTTGTACTTTATAGGAATCATATCTCTGACGATCCCTCCGTCATCATGCGCCAATTCTGGTAATTCCAATAATAAACCAACAACATCACCATGTTTCAAATTTCCACCTGTATAACCTAATTCTGTTCTCTTACTCAAATGGATTCCTTGGCAACCAATATCTCGAATACCATAACCATACCCATCATAACCCACTGGAGCTTCCAACGGGGCCTCCCTTCTGGCTACACCAACCCTCACGTGGCCTTCGGTTCCAACTATTTTGAATTCAATATACCATTTCCCCGCTCTCAATGGCGTAGTCGCCCTCACGGATCTCCAACCGTGATCACTCTTAACAGATACTATAGACATTTCTTTGTTTATCAGAGCATCGCTTGCTCTGTCAAACAACGACCAACTGATCGAGTGTGGTTCCAGATCTGAGGTAGAGTACTTCAGTGATTTGAAAAACGGGTTGGGACGGCAGCAAGTGTATTTGAAACCCCTCTTGTTCTGTGGTGTATCGGGCGTCGAGTACATTTCCAATTCTTTGTCCGTAGTAATTCTGGTAGCTGTGTGGAAGTGGGGTGACGTCACCCCAGAATCCAAATCATTCAACGTATACGGAGCTGGCTTCAGTCTCTCGATCACACGTTGACGTTTGCCCATTGCGTTACAAAAATGTGTTGTTGTCTGGAAGTTCCCAGTGATTTCTTTCTTTTCCCCAGTGAACATATCGATATTTTTTTTTTCAAAGTGATTTTGGGTTCTGCCCACTAAATTCCGTGCCAGCAGATGAATTCTTTCGGGGTCACGTAAATTTACTGCGGCAAGAGAAATAACCACTCCGAACAAAATTCTTTTACCTATTCAACAGTATGAAGCCTGTGTCATTTGGGTCTTTGAAGTTCCAGAACTCGAAGCTCAACGCTTTCACGCTGCTCAGAAAACCCAAATCCTTGTTTAATGATAAACGAGGACCTTTGGAAGGAACAACCACAGCTTTGAAGGACCTCTTCTGCACAAAAGATGAACCGACAACTTGCAGTTCCAAGATTCTGTCATGCTTTAAGCCCCAATACGACTCCACGGTCGCTGCTTTGTTGTCATCCTCGGGGTCCACAATAGTGGGTAAGACGAACATGGACGAATTCGCCATGGGAAACTCAACAACAAATTCCCACTTTGGCCCGACACTTAATCCACTTTACGTTATGGAGGGGGACCATGATATGGTGTTGGAGTATGAAGACGCTGGTGAATATCTGATTCCGAAGACCGTTTCCAAAGAAGTGCCATATTCTCAGAGAATCGTTGGGGGCTCCTCTGGAGGATCCGCTGCAGCGGTTGCAGCAGATCTGGTTGATTTCTCAATTGGTTCTGATACAGGTGGGTCTGTGCGACTACCTGCAGCATATACTGGTATCTACGGGTTCAAGCCGACCTACGGTAGGATATCCAGATGGGGGATGGTGGCATATGCTCAGTCGTTGGATACAGTTGGGATGTTTGCCAAGGATGTTGGTACTGTTTGGAAAGTGTTTAGTGTCCTTGATGTTCATGATGAGAAGGACCCAACGTCTTTGAGTGAACAGCTACGAGAGGTGGTGTCTACAGAATGGATGAAGCAGACCTGGGTGGAGGAGAGAAGGGTGATGAGAATCGGTATTCCCGAGGAGTTCTTGTTGGAAGAGATGAAGGGGGATATCAGAGACCAATGGTTTGCTTTCATGGAGAAATTGATGGGATTAGGACATGATATTGTTCCCATCTCTATCCCGTCATTGAAAAATACGTTGTCGGCATATTATACGCTTGTGCCAGCAGAGGCGGCTTCCAATTTGTCGAGATACGATGGTGAGAGGTATGGATTTAGTACGTCCAACTTCAGAGAGACAAGAAGTGAGGGGTTTGGTGACGAGGTTCAAAGAAGAATTACGGTGGGTAACTTTGCTTTATCCTCGTATGGCTATGAATCACACTACACCAATGCCACACGTGTCCGTTCCCTATTGATTGACGAATTCAACGGTGTTTTCAGAGACCCACATGTCTTGACTAAGACGGAAGGTGCTCACGAGGGTGTTGATTTCATCATTTCACCAACATCGACCGATTCTCCTCCTCTTATCAAAGACTTCAAGAACCTTCCACCGGTGGAATCGTACATGAATGACGTTTTAACCGTTCCAGCGTCATTGGCCGGCCTTCCAGCCTTGAATGTGCCTTACAGGGGGTACGGCTTTCAGATTATGGGCCAGCATGGTATGGATTACAAGGTGCTCCAGTTTGCGCACACTTTGATCAAATAACCTTAGCGTGTTTATAGAATTATATAGGTAAGACTCTAACGCCTGCCAGTCTGTCCACCACTGGTGCCACCACCGGGTGGCTCAATAATGGTCCAACAAACGGTAAACTCCTGAGGAACTGGATCAACGTCGGGAAGAATTCACCAAACAAGCCCAGGATTCCAAATGTTTCCAGCAAGAATCCCCAGAAAGGTCTCTTCATGAAAATCAATAGTAGGCCCAGCACAAAGCAGATTGATCCTCTGAGCTTTTGGGGTCTTGTGAAGAAAACGAGCGTCTTTTGGGGCCCAATGATCATCACCACACCAACAATGAATAAAACATTCCCCATTGCCAGCAATCGGGCGCTAAAAAGGGAAAGCACCCCTAATAGAAAGAAGAACACCCCCGAGGCCGTGAACACCACTCCGATCTTCTGTAATTGTGTCAACCAGAGCATCTGTGAGTAAGGAGAAAAAGCAGGGTAAAAAATAAACAGTGGGTAAAATTAAAGAACCATCAATTGGAATGACGATATAGTTTGATCACAACGTCCCCAATAACACAATTGGAGAGATAAAAGTTTATACATCAAATTGGTTTCTTACGCACCTCAATCACTCAATTTTCCACTACTTTCATACTGAGCGTATTGAATTGAAATCGCAAATCATCAATGATGGCATCCTCACCTGACATCTCTTTGCATATAAATAATACAAGCCGGCAGCTGTAATTCATGCAATAACAATGGTACAATTTCTGCGTCAATTGCTTTTTGATCCCCCTTCTAGCATTGCTATCAACAGTCATCACATCCCCATTATCAAATTTCCTCACTAAGTCATCAAATTCATCATGGGATACACAACGACCCCCTCGGCTAATTCCCTGCCTGTGTTCGACACCAATGACAGCATTCCTGCAGAAGCGCCACCCAGTTACGATGAGGCCCTAGCATCTCCTCAGGTCTCACAGGCTCCACAAGCCCCACTGCGACCACCAAACCCACCACCAAACAGGCCCTATCAACGGCCACAGGTGGCACCTCCACAACGGATGCCACCGCAACCCCGTCCCCCACAACGGATGCAACCCCGTCCCCCACAGCAGCAGCAGCAGCGCCCTAGACTGAGACCCGCCACCGTGATCAACCCAAACCCATATCTACCATGGGAATACCCGCCAGACGTCAAGACGTGCAAGAAGTGTGCGAACAAGGGATTCAAGCTCAAGAACGGTCATCCCTGCAAGGATTGTTGGAAGAAGTATCGTAAGGGCATCACTCCTCCAACCAGTCAAGCGCAGCTTGAAAGGCTTGTCAATAATCCCCCAAAACCTCAGAGACTTAATCCTAATGTGACCCAACTCCCACCCGGAGTAACAATGTTACCCCCAATCTTGGGACCGGGTCAGATGGGACCCACTGTGGTGAAACCGGGGGACCCCCGGATCGGAGGTGTGATATGTCCTCGGTGCGGCGGCAGGGGTATGGTCCACTTCTTCTTGGACACGGAGACGTGTCCGGTGTGTAGAGGCATGGGAAGAGTGAATAATAACGGTAGACCTCTTTAAACACTGGTATATAATTAATCGTCAAATAGGTTGTTCACGGCATTGTAGTTGATCTTCTTACTCAATGATTTGCTACTCAACAACGTTTTTGCATTTTCCGATGCTGAGCCATGTCCTTCCAGGGTGGCCTTCATCACATCACCCAAGTTGGTGAACCCATTCACTGCCCGCTGGACAGCCTCGTCGTCGTCCTCAGTCTTATTCCGGCGACGCTTCTTTATCGTAGAGGTGTGGCCTGCAATCTTGTCTGCCTCCAGTTTCAACCTCTTCTGTTCTCTTTGGAGAAGATAATCCTGATTGGATCCCACCCAGAGTCTTTCCTTTTGCAAAGATTCCTCCGTTGAAAGTAGACAGGACTCAATCTCCTCATCGTCAGCATCCTCCAAATTCTGAGGATCGTCAGGTATCTTTCTCAATATCTCCAAAGTGGATGGTAATGCGGAGGACAAATTCTTGGGTCTATTGCGCTCTATCATTTCCACTATCTTGAGCTCAAGTCCATTACTATCTTCCTCCTCATCCACATCGTCATGATCGACAAAATCAACAACAATCTTTGTTTCACCATTGGAATCCTTGACTATCCTCTTGTTCACCTTTCTCTTCACGTCATCTTCCCTTCTCTTCAAAAGCATCTTGATGTGATGTTGAATTTCCTCCTCTGTGATCTCACTGTCCTCCAACATCGCTCCCAAAACCGGGTCCGCGGCCATTTCTTCCTCTATTCTACCTACTTCCTCAATATCTCTCTTTCTCCGACGCGTCTCCTTGAGATTCTTCTTAAAAGATGGTGGCAGCGATGGCTCAACTGTGCTACTGGCATCTCTAAAGTTGGAAACAGACATTTGGGCTGATTTTGTCTCCCTGAATTCTTTCAACCTTTTTTGAATTGTCTGTGTCCCTATGTGGGTGACAGCCATGATTTCTGTGTGAGTTCTTCTAAAGTTGTTCATTCTAGCAGCTAGAAGTAGGCAAGCCCCTGCAACACCAGCAGGTCTTCTACCTTCGTGAATCCAATCATCTCCCATTCTATGAGCTAACTTGGTGGCATCTGATATGACCTTCAACTTTGATTTTCCAAAATCCAACTTGTCGGCATAATGTTGAATAAATAATGAGGGATCCACCAATGGCAGATTTGTTATATGTAAGGCTTTCACCATTTTAAGGAAAGTTGCACCAATGGCATATACTGAAACTTGTAATCTTGAACTGAAATCTATCAACATATGATGCGTTTTCTCCCTACGACATGCAACGTATAAGCAGGCAGCAATAACATTTTGGGATCTTCTACCTTGGACAAAGTTATTGGTCAATGCCAATTGAAACCATTGATATGCTGAATCCGCAACAAAATCTGGTATATTCAAAGCCAATGCAACATTCTTGATTCTTCTCTTACCACTCTGTAATGTTTGTTCTCTTGATTCCAGAGATCCTCTTCCCGAGCCAAAATTGGCGTGGGATTGGTCATTCGCCACATAGGAACCCTGCACCGTTGCCGCACCGGCGGCATTCTCTGCAAATGTCACTTCCGAAACAATTGGATTCTCTTCCATCACTGCACCACATGAATTGCACGCCAAATCCCCCGACGATGTGTGGTATTCCCTGGTGAAGGTCGTATTACCACAATTTTTACACTTCATCTTTGATTGATAAGGGGTATTGAAATTAAGTGACTTTCTTTAAAAATTGTCCAAAAAAAACAGGCAAATGGAAAATTTAGGATTGTTCTCAACTAAAACACCAAATTGATCCGTTTATATAGATGATTCACTAAATCAACCCGCTTTCCAAACAGTAAACAATGAATTGAAGAGGAGAAATTTTTTTAAGTGAGACCTTAAAATATTCATGAATGCGGAAACCCATATCTGCTCAGCAGATCAGTGATGATTGCTACTACCCCAGTCAAACCGCCAATGATGAGGAGAAAAGACTTCAAAAATGCACCATTCTCCAGAGGATAACCTTGTAAATGTTTTGCTTCTTTTCCAAGCAAATGGTGAATTGACAGACCGATCGGATCCCTCGATCGCATTCTGGTACACATCAATATATTTGTCAAATATATCACTGTTGCCAGTATATGGTGGATTTGATGGAAAAGAAATGGTGCCCAGATTGGAGAAAACCTTCCCCTTTTTGAAAATAAACATATTTCGTGGTAGAGGATGTAACCCCGCTTGAATTTGAGTATGCTTGTGTTGATTTCTCTCTCGAATATCAACCACATCTTGGAAATGTGTTTCGAAAAGATCGTCTAACTGCTTCATAAGTATATCTAAGAGTGAATCTGTAATTGAGGTGTCCACATTGAAAACCAAGGGGAATATTATCCCGTTTATTGAGTAGATTATCAACTGAAACTGCTCCCGGGATTTAACGCCATCTAAGTAAATGGATTTCACTTTGATGGAACCATCTGGCAGACGCCCTAGAAGATAAATGCCCTTTGATGGTGGTCTCGTGTTGGTAACTGTATCTTGCTGTGGCACTGAAGGTGGGATACTCTGATCAGGATGACAATCAGGCACTTGCTCTTGCTGGTGCAGCGGCTCACTTTGGTCTCCCGATGTCTGCGTCCAATAATTGAAAGGATTTGCAAGTTGTGCAACTGTTGTCACAGTGGCCACGCCATTATTCATAAGATCACTGCTGTAATCACCAACAGTACCCATTATGGAAAAAATCGGATTTATTAAACGATCATTCAGAGTATCCTGCAAGTGCAATACAGGTTTCATTATTGATGAATCCGACAATTCTTCCTCTGGGGGCTTTGTTGGCTGATTATCCATCAACAATTGCTCGGTTCCAAGGCACGCAGAAATATTCTCCAACCAATTGAACAGGGGGCCAAGTTGTAGCTTGGTTTGCATGCTCTGGACAACTCCGCAGTCCCACGACTCACCCTTAGTGTTGATTGCCGACACCTGAAGCAGCCCAGGACAATCATCTACTAATAAGTTAAAAGCCTTACTTGTGTTCTCTTCAAACCCCAATGGCAGCTCCAAAAAAGAATACCGCACTCCAATCATCTGCATGATGGCCACATCATCCCAAGAAAACTCGGAATTGTCAAACCATCGTTTCCACCATCCGCAGCAATGATCCTTGAACTGATCTTTACCTAAACGGGATTCTTGATACTCCAGCGACTTGTAATTCAAGCAATACAATTCGTATCCACGTTTAATTCTCTCTTGAAGATATTCGCCATCCGGAAGTGCCTCCAATGTTTGTAACTGGCTATCAATCGTCTCCTTTTCTGTGCCAAATTGACAAAAACTCCAATATTTCCCCTCCAATTCAAGACACACTGTCCTGGTCTTGTCCGTGTCGATGACTGTTACTCTTGTCGTTCCCTGGGTGTTGTTAAACTGGTTCGATAGAGCACCAATTGCTCTTAAAACACCGGCCATGTTCCCAATATTTTCCGTCTGAATGACCAGATCCGTTTTAAAGTCCAGAAAAGCCACCACTTGGCTTTCAACAGCCTCGCTGTCCCCCCAAGCATCATACAGTATTGCAAACGTGTCCGGATGATGGCTTTGACCCATACCTGAAGTGGCTTATGTAATGAAGGTGGATCTGGAAATTTCAAACCCAAATGGACGAACCCCAGCTCCTTATAAATCGACATGGTTTTGGCCGATTTGGGTAGGAGAATCAATAAGGCAGTTGGCCAAGTGACAGGCTCCACTTCGGTTGATGATAGTGCCGTGGATGATATGTTAAAAGAAATCTCCAACGCTTTGATGGAGGCAGATGTGGATATCAAATTGGTGATCAAACTACGTAAGAAATTGAAGAGTATAATCACAGAAGCAGATGGAGATAAGAAGAAGGTTGTTCAAAAGGCGGTGTTTGATGAATTGTGCAACTTGGTTGATGTTAAGGATGCCAAGGTGTTTAAACCAAAGAAGAAGCAATCAAATGTTATAATGTTTGTTGGTTTACAGGGTGCTGGTAAAACGACCACATGTACCAAATTGGCCGTTTACTACCAACGTAGAGGATTTAAAGTTGGAATTGTTTGTGCGGATACCTTCAGAGCAGGTGCGTTTGATCAATTGAAACAAAATGCCACCAAAGCCAGAATCCCATACTATGGTTCGTACACTGAATCGGATCCAGTGAAGGTGGCCAACGATGGTGTTGAGAAGTTTAAGAGTGAAAAATACGAAATCATTCTCGTTGATACCTCAGGTCGTCACAGGCAGGAAGAGGATCTTTTTGAGGAAATGATTGAAATTGGTGAAGCGGTTGAACCAAATCAAACGATAATGGTTTTGGATGCTTCGATTGGTCAAGCAGCAGAATCACAGGCCAAGGCATTCAAAGAATCGTCGAATTTCGGTGCAATCATCTTGACAAAGATGGATGGTCATGCCAAGGGTGGTGGTGCAATTTCCGCCGTGGCTTCCAGTAATACTCCTGTTGTTTTCATTGGTACTGGTGAACATCTCTATGACTTGGAATCGTTTACTGCGAAACAATTCATCTCAAAGTTATTGGGGTTCGGTGATCTTCAAGGTTTGATGGAGCAAGTCAAGACTGCGGATATCAACCAGGAAGAAATCATGAAAAATATTCAAGAGGGTAAGTTCACATTAAAGGACTTGCAAAGTCAAATCTCCGGTATCATGAAGATGGGACCGTTGTCTAAAATTGCACAAAACTTACCTGGTGGTCTTGGTGAAATGATGAATCAAATGGGTGAGGAGGAGACATCACAAAAGTTCAAGGATATCTTGTATATCCTTGATTCGATGACCAAAAAGGAGTTGGAATCCGATGGGATCATCTTTATCGATGAACCAAGTAGAATTGTTAGAGTTGCAAGAGGATGTGGTAAGTCGGTGACTGAGGTTGAAGGTGTTTTATTACAAAGGAACATGTTTGCCAGCATGGCCAAGAACGCAATGAATATGCAACAAGGTATGCCGGGTATGGGTGCAATGCCGGGAATGGGCGGGATTCCGGGTTTGCCCGGTGGTATGAACATGCAACAGGCAATGAGAAATTTCCAGAATAATCCTCAAGCAATGAAGCATGCGGAGCAAATGATGGCTAAAATGGGTATGCCTGCAGGAAGTATGGAAGAATTCCAAAGAATGGTTAAGGACCCTAACGCCATGAGAATGGCACAGCAACAGATGCAGCAAATGGGTGGCATGCCTGGTATGCCTGGAATGGGTGGAATGCCTGGCATGGGTGGGTTCCCAAATTTCGGGAGGTGATGTTATTTGGTACCAAAATGAAGCTTAAATTTCTACGATGGACATCAATTCCTATTGGGACAGAAACAAGACCCTTTTAAACTGTAATTAATTGAATAAACGGCACTAGATGGTAATTTCCCGCAGCTGAGAATTTTTTTCGTCATAAATTGGGCAAGCACCCACACTCATCTTAATAACAAATGTACACAGCACCAATCCGCCGTTCTATTAGAGCAGCAAACATCAGATCCGTTGCATCCCTTGCAGTGGCTTCGAGAACTTTGATCCGTTCACCACTTTACTCAAAGATTGCCCTTAAGTCCTTTTCCGCTCCGGTTTCTTTCACAACTTTCAGATCATACACCACCAAACCGGTTAATGATACCACTGCTAAGAATGCCGAAGAGGAAGTGGCCCCAGTGATTGATTTCTCCAAGATGAAGGAGATTGCACTTGCCAACGACCCAAAATATGTCATTGTTGATGTGAGAGAACCTGACGAGTTCATTGCGGGCCACATCCCAGGGGCAATCAACATTCCAGTCAAGTCCGCACCAGGGGCATTGGGTTTGCACGAGGAGGAGTTCAAGTTGAAGTTGGGTTTTGAAAAGCCAAGCGTGGAA
Source organism: Saturnispora kantuleensis (assembly GCA_030557035.1). NCBI lineage: Eukaryota > Fungi > Ascomycota > Pichiomycetes > Pichiales > Pichiaceae > Saturnispora > Saturnispora kantuleensis. The sequence goes on along the minus strand of JAKTVD010000012.1, from coordinate 61,220 downwards.
AAAACTCTGGTCTTCTATTGTCTGGCTGGCATTAGATCCACGATGGCTGAGGAGTTGGCTTACACCTTTGGTTACAACAAGAGACTCAACTACTCTGGATCATTTGGTGATTGGGTTGAAAAGAATGGTGAAATCGAAATTCCACAGAGGGAAGAAGCTTAATCGAGATCAAGAGGAGGATAATTGTTTATTCAACGGGACCTTCCCACTAGTTTTCTGTTTATACATTCATATAGTTTTTAAATTATAAAGATGTCTTTAGTAACCAGAGTGGAAGCCGTTGGAGCGGCTGGAGTTTCTCTGACCTGCGGCGTTCGCGCACTCACAAGTTTACTGGGAGATGCTGGTTGGCATCCCATGATAAATCAGTGGGAAACCTCGCGCAGGGTCCCACGCCATCCCTGTTCCCACCGGGCAACTTTACTGGGAAAAAAAGTATAAGCGCCGCCCCCTGCCACGGCCGCCCTCCTAGACTCCAAACTGCGAAAACACCACCCTGACACGTTTTTCTAGTCGCTTCTAGAACTCCGTAAAAGCCGTTGAAGGAACATTACCCTAATGCCTCTCAACGACATTATGACCCCATTGTGGTACGATAAACTATACGAAAGGATTCAATATTAAAAAAATGCTAATTAGGTGGGGGTATAATAAATATCAGCAAAGGGAGACTGGGAACGACGGGATCAGCACCACTATCCGTGATTATGATTAATCTCATATGAGAAATCTCATAGTCGAAGTCAGAGTGGTGGCTCCCGCCGCTGGTTGTCTCCCCATGTATTGCATCATCCTCTCCTTCTGAGCAGTTGAGATGGTCGGGTTGTGAATCAAGGTCCTAATGCTATCATTCTTAGCCATCCTGAGTCGACGGTTGAAGCATCTTTCATCTGCAATATCCGTGAGTGGAGTGGTGGCTCTCAATGCTTGCTTGTTCGATCTAAAAGCTTGTCTCATTTTGTAATCTTTGTGGATAAGTGAGATGGTTGGGGAGGAAATCCAGGGGAGAAGGCGCCTCTTTTATACGAAGATCGGACTTAAAAATTTATCGGAGTTGGACGGTGATAAATTTTCTCATTTGTAAGGAAGGGCCGGACATTAATAATCTTCTCACTCAGATTACAAATGGACCCAATCGCACCAAACACCGTTAGCATCTACATCACATATGGCCTGTCGGTGTTGTCGACAATCTATTTCTTCTTCAACCACTCCGGCCCACAGTACCAGACTCCTTTCACTGGGATTTTGCTTATCACGGTAATTTACTGGTTTATAACCCTCGCAACACAATTCGGGTTCTTGGTGAGATTACTAAGACAAGAGGCGACAAATGATGATATTAACATTGTGTCTCCCCATTTCATCATCAACAATCTCTTCCACTTCTTCTGGGTTTATCTCTTTACCAAAGAATATTTCCTCCTTTCCGAATTACTCATAGTTGGCAATTTACTCAACTTACTCAGTCTCTACTTCACACACAAAACAATCCAGATCAAATCTCTTCAGGATTGGCTAACTATCCATCTGCCATTGACAAGTTTACCCTTATCGTGGACGATCTACGCATTATTCTGGAACGGTGGGTGTCTCTTCCATTCCCACAACAAACATCTTCTTGCAAGGATCTTGGCAAATTTAGCCATTTGGGAGTTTTTGCTCGTCCCACTTTGTTTGCTTGTGTTGTACGGAGATTGGGCTGTTGGTTTGAGCACCTCCCTACTCATGTTGAGTGTGGGGTTTGGCCAAATGATTACAAAGCTGATTGCCTTACAATGGATCTTTGCCTTCACTATTTCCACCGTGGATTTCTTGATTTCCGTCCTTGTCCTGGTCAGAAAGGCTGTTCAAGTGGAATCCGCGACAGAAACACAACCAATTGTTGAATCGTGAAGCTCCTCCTCACCGAAAAGGTTCTCAATCACATTTTATCCAAAAAAAAAGATACTCTAAAATTGAAGAGATCAATTATTTAACTTCGCCCATAGCTGACTTTTTATACCATGTTTTGTTTGTCAATCTCTTTTTTTCTTTAATTAATAACTCAACAAGAATGGGAGTTTCCATTGAATTTGTCACCCCATGTGGTGGTGATATATATAGTAAGGCATTGGGCTGAACACCTTCATAGTCAGACACTGTCGGCCGTAGATCCCACAAATTTTTGCTGAGCAGATTCAATCAGATGCCTCTTTACGTAATCGTCCAAACTTTTCACCACTCCGTTACTAACGGTGTACCATGATTCGATCCTTCACGAGACCTTTGGTGACTTTAAGAGACCTTCGATCGGGAATTAGCAATGTGAACAATTCTCAGAAATGGTTGAATGATTGTTTAAACTTGTCGAAATCTACAAAAGCCGATAAAGAATATTTGCAATTGACATCGCTATTGGCCAAATGGTACGAGAAGTACATCCATTTCACTGGGGAAACCCAGGTTGTTAAAAAACCTGTTCTGGAGTTATCCCACCGACAATTGGAGCAAATCCAAAATGTCCTGCTCAAAGGAGGCCATTTTTCAACTCACTCAAAAGTAGTCAAAGATAGAATAAACTGTTATAAAGAGAGGGGACAATGGGGAGAAGTGGCGAAACTTCGGTCTCAATCTCGTTTGGATAAATTCGAATCCCATCTACTGAAATTGGGTCCTTTACAAGTAATATCTAATGGGATGTTCCATGAATTCACCTTTGATAGAAACACAAAGTACACATTGAACCAGATGGAAATCTTGTGTCAAGAGCTGGCCCATCATCCCGAAATAACCTCCACTTTGGAAAGGGCCATTTTTCACATCGAACAGATGAATGGATATCATACAAAACCTCATTCTCAACGTTACCACAAAGGACTATCACCGGAAGTTCAAATGGCCCGAATGGTCCAATGTTCCATCAGAAGAACACCAACTCCGCAGCTTATTGAGGAGTACAACGAAATTCTTTCCGGTATAAAAAGAGACCAATGGAGGGAAAACAAACCCCTTAAACAATCAAGTGGACAACGAAACAGAAAGGTGGAGGGCGCTGTTTTCGGTAGAATGCCCCTCAACATTCTCCTTCGTACCCTATCTATACAAGTGGAAAAGGGCACCTATAAGGGGGCAGTCCCTCCTCCGGAACTGGCCCTCAGACTGGTTTCCACAATGGAGTCGAGGCGAGGTGTCCACCCCAACCAGGACACTTTAACCTGCCTTATACAGGTGTTCCATGCAACCCCATCGCTCCGTGGGGGGGTTTTCCGCTTGGTGACTCATTTTAAACATCGCTGCCCTGTTAATGGACCGGTTTTCACCCTCTTGACCAAATTAGGGTACGATAGTTGCGGTAATATCAATTCAAGTTAATATTCACTCTCTTCTCCATGGCAATCCTTGTGATCAACCCCAACTCGTCGCGGTCGATGACTCTCTCTCTGATCGAGGCATTCGATCGTCCCAACGTCCACTTCTACACCGCACCCGAAGACGCCCCTAAGGAGATCAACAACGATGAAGATGCCGATTTGAGCTGCAGTTCTGTTCTCCGCGACCTCACAACTCAGCCCAACCTCTTGGATTATGACGCCTATCTTGTCGCCTGTTACTCCGATCACCCTCTCGTTTCTCAGTTGAAGCCCTTGGTGCCAAGAGCCAGAGTGATGGGAATTTTCCACGCCACCATGGAATACGCCTTGAATAAGCCCAATTCCAAGACCGTTATTGTGACTTCGGGCAAGGCTTGGGAGCCCATTCTTGATAGAGCCATCTTGAAATACCTCAACTCGAGCATCTGGCCTTTGGAATTCGAAAAAACCGTTGCTCTTGGACTGTCACCATTACAATTGGAGGATCCAAAGAATTATAATCAGATTTACAGGAATTTGAACAAAGTGGCAAGTGAAGGAGTTTCACAGGTGCTTCTAGGGTGCGCTGGATTATCTGCCCAATTGCCAACCCTTAAAAAGGACTTCCCTCACATGGAATTCATTGACGGGGTTCAAACCGGGTTGGCTCTGCTTAGCAAATAATTTTCGTCGTATAATGTACATATCATTCATTCAACATACAGGTTACCTTTATCCCCGGACTATATTTAGAATTTATTTTGGTTGTTTTTCATTCAACACAACCAGATTGGATCTTGTTAAGTTGGAGTCGTTGATCTTCACTCATTTAACTTAACCAACATTTGTAACAACTGTCTTGTTAATCCCTCCTTATCTGTAACCGTATTCATACGCTTATCACATATTCTATCCAATACCAGTTGGAACTCCGCAATTTCACTCTCGGTCACAACGTCGGTGGCATCACCCAAATATTCAAACGAATGCTCCAGAGTAGATTCTAATAAATGCAACATCTTTCTCCTCTTCACACCATCCTGGACCTTCTCGGATTCATCGTCGTCATCAATCACCTCAATGTGGCGGGCTTCCTTAACAGGAGATGGTTCAAACGAACTTGGTCTCTTTCTCAGCTTCAAAACAGTTTCTTGTTCAAAATTACTCTCCCTGACCATGGATCGGGTCTGTCTTCTCGTTGGTGAGCACACCGGAGTTTTGCAACTCTCAATTTTCTGGGTCTCCTTGATTGGGGTGGATTCACCGGTTTTGGGTTCATCAAATGGCGAACTGATCATTAACCTACTGCAAGTCCTCTCAAATTCCCTATAATATTTCTTATCAACTTCCTTCAATTCTTTGAGTATAACTAGAAATGGACCTTTGAATTCACAACCCCTTTCTAGCCTCCTTATCAAATCTCTCATCAAAAACATCTTCCATTCTCTCGCCATCCCTTTTGGTAACGATATCACCAAATCCATATACTTGAGCCATGATAATTCCCCCTTCGTTAAAACTATTTGGAAAAAGTCCAATGACACCAGCTTGTAAAACTTGTCTTGTTTTTCAAATTCATTGAATCCATGGATGATCATATCTAAAACAAATAAATAAATCCCATCATCAAACGTCGTAAATATCCCATTCTCTAAAATACATCTAATTTCAAGACTGACCCTTTTTAAAAATTCCTCGCCGGAATTGCTACCCTTTAAATATGAACTGAAAAAATATTTGTATCTTATGGATAACAAAGATGGATCAGATAATAAAAGGTCGCCATTACCATTAATTTGCAATTTATCCAGCTTGACCCAATATCCTAAAAATGGTGGAAATGTTCTTCTGGTGCACGCTTTTTTAACTAATCCCAAGTTCTTAAATATATCGGAGGTCATTAATGCACCAAAGATGTCGTCCGAGTTGAACTTTGATAAACAAATTGTAATAAAAGAGGAAATAAAATCAACATCATCGCATTGGGAAAATTCATTAGATATACGATGGATAAGACTGGAACCCTGTGGATTTCTTGGAAAAATTAAATCAATATCACCATCCTGAATCAATTTAAAAAATAGTTTGCTATGTTCACTTTTGGCACTTTTAATCAACCCTTTCTTTGTTTCCAATATTTCAATGACTAAATCGTGAGTTTGTTGCACCAATGCTGGATATCCCTCCACTTTTAATGTATTCAAATAATGTAATGGTTGATAAATAATATTGGATAACAAATCACAGCTCTTTTCAAACTCATGATATAGAAACAATCTCTCCATGAGCTGGCAAATTTTTCCAAAATTGGTAATATATCCCTCAACATTTACGGGGCAAATCAGTCCCTTCCAATGGTGATTATCGAAATTCCAAATTAAACTCTCAATATCCTGCTGTTTTTGAGATAGGATTGGTGTATCTATCGAGAAAATTCTATTCATGATATGATCCAAATCATATTCATCAACGTCGCCATCCATTAATGGAGTCACGATTCCATTTGTTAATTCGGCAATCAACTTCTCATTTCCTTTTTGCCTATTAATTTGCCATCTTAATGCATAAAAATGTTTGTAGTAAAGATTCTTAAATTGTTGTTCATTGTGGATCTTTTTAAATGGTGATAATAGGGAGTGAATTCTTCTCTTGATGGTAACTTCATCATCGGCACCAATATCACAAATTTGAAAATTGTAAATAACAACATTCCATTTGTCCACACATATTGACCAATGTTCTTCATTATCTAATAACTGGTCAAAAAGTCCCATCCATTCCCTCCCCATATCAGAGAGTAGAGAAAAGCGGGGATTCTTAAAGGCGCAAATTTGCAAAATTAAATACCATAATTCTACCACTTGTTTCCCCATTTTTAAGTGATTAATATACTTTAGTGTCTCTACCAACGCCCATGAAATTGTAGTCTCCCTTTGGAAATTGCCGCCAATCGATGATTTAATACTCTCTAAATTATCATCGATCGGTTCATTCAAAATTTTCGATGCAACTCGTTTGATTTCCGAATGCTTTGCAAATTGTGTCAATGTATGGATACAAAATGATAGTATTTTGTTATATGAAGGAACCTCGGTGTTCAAAATAGTCATAAAAACATAACTTATTATTTGATAGCCACATTTGCTTGAAATTGCAGGCTTTGAAACAATTATCCTGCTCAGAATACCCAATCTTTCGCAAATGACTGTAGCACTAAAAAAATACCTCATTTGAATGACGCCTTCGATCAATCTCTCTATTTCGTCAAGATCCCCATATTCCAAGGATTTGCAAAATTGAATGATTGATGATGCTAAACTCTTGGATAGATTGGGACTCTTTATAATCTTCAATATGGAAGTCATTGAATTTTTGAATGCCTCATTATTTGTCACTAATTTATGTAATGATGCCAGTAACTTAATTCCTTGTGATGAGTTGCGCAATCTAAATGGAGAGGCCTCTGAGTCTATTTCTGTTTCCAATTCCTTTAAATCAATCTCAATGGCTCTAAGCAAGCTGTAAATTGAATCCAACGAAAATGAATTGTTGAGATTATTGACCGACTGTTTGATTAAATGGTTCAGTGTTGCAAATATTTCATATTTTTTATCACAATTTCGTGTTTTCAACAACGTCACACAAGACCTGACAACCTTAGATTTGTTCAAGTAATTCTCTGGGACATGCAACACGTATCCATTGGGCCAAACATCCCCCTGAAGTAGCTCATCGACTGAAAATGCCAATTCAGATCCAAGTGAGCTTTGTTTCAAAATGGATCTACCGGGTTTGCCAAATTTAATTGGTGAGGAGCTCACGAAGCTCTCCTCCTCTACATCACTTGAAAATGCAACCCTCTTACGGGGAGTTAAAGGCGGAGAAGACGGAATGCTTCCAATTGAAGATTTATCCATCTCATCCCTATCTTCGGATTTTCCCTCGAATGTTTCATTATTATTCTCATCACCGGCTGTCAATTTAATATTCCCAAGGCTCTCTGAGTGGACAACCCTCATCATTGTCTCATTATTCCTTGATTGCTTCGATTGGATACCATCGATGATTTGTCGCCTATTCTTTATCCGCGGGCGCTTCATCTTCAGTAAAAATCGCTCTGGCGAATTTGAGGGGCTGTTAACAAACCCCATCGTTTGCTTCACGCTGGATGGCTTTGCCATTGAAAGGAATTGGTGAGCAGCTAAGTATCAAGTAACGCGTCTACATACATTTTTTTATTTAGTTTTGCGTTTTTGCTCATGCTTGGGCCGATATGCTCATCATAGTGACTCTGGGATTCATCCAATATGCCCTGTATAGTATCTTGACAAAATAAAAATTACAAAAGTTTATTTCATTATTTTGACAGCATGCCAAAGTCGTGTTCATAATTTGGTAAAATAAAGACAGGTATGCGGATAATAAACTCGTTGGCATTAACAGAATTGTCGACCGGTTGATAGAGTATAGAACCATTGTGATCGACAAAAATACTTTTCAAGTCAAAATAAACTCTCTTTTCACCATCTTCCCCTCGGTTGAGTCCATATGCATCGTTCATAATGAACCGCACCTGTACGTAATATTTGACGGTGAAGAAGTTGGACTTGAATTGAGGTTCGGTCTCAAATGGGATCTGGAGTTCATGATTTAATGTTTTGGTGCTAAACGTACTGAGAACATTCTCATACAGGATGGATTCCAATGTATTATTAACAAGAGCCGGATTAACTGCATCATAATTGTCCAGTTTGAGATACTCCTCTCTGTAGAAATGGTGATGCTTCAATAATTGAATTTCAACACCCGTAGTATAATATTTGGCATTCTCAAATGATAAGTTCAAATTGATAGTATCGCCAGTTTTAAAAATCCCCTTGTTTAGGCTTAAGTTAGTGATTAGATGATGGTTCTGTTTAACTGCAAATTTAGTTTGAATGTCCTCTGGAACTAAATACTCCATTAGATCGTCGCTGCTGTCGGTCTCGCCGCCTTGGTCCTTTAGGTGACGGAAATCTCCTAGAATCTGAATCAAGTTGTCCCTCACATCAAAGACTTTTTCATTAGGAAAGAACTCCTTCTCAAACTTCTCCTGAAATTCGGCAATATCATTAACATTGATCTTTTGCATGTCCTCAAGAACAGTCATGAACTTTTCAACATTTTTGGTTCCTCGAAGACTCTTACTATCGGAGGTTGGCATATTCTTCAAGGATTCAAACGTTGTTGCAGTACTGCGTCTTCTATCCAGGCCATTCTCACTCTTCTTCATGCTCCAAAAGCTGATTTTTCTACCCTTCATCGTGGAATTCTCCACCGTATCATGTTTTATGATTGATGGATGATCGGTGACATCAACACATTTCGTATCCTCCAGTACTCTATTCAACTGGACCTTTTCTAAATGATAAACTGGTTGTCTTGCAAATTCGTCGATGTAAGGGTTGATCTTCAACGGAATAAATTCGGTCTTGTTCACCAACTGATCACCTTCTAAAACCTGGTACCCCAAAACGAAGTTGTATGTGATTTCAATTGGTTGAGAGTGAAAAGTTGGTGGGAGATCCTTTGGCAATTTTGCCGTTATATAGAATGACCTGATATGATCACCATTGAAACCTTCACCCGTCCATTGAGTTGGATCAAATGTCAATTCACTGAATATTATATTTTGGTTAGTTGAGAAAAAAGGAATCGTGTGCATGTGGTCCACTATATCAGCATTCTCAAGAGAGGACAGTTCACTGTTGAATAACACTCCCAAAGATGCCATCAATCCATTTGATTCCAGATCACCTTTGATTTCAAGACCATGGATGCCTGCCATCTTTCCCTCAAAGATTGTACTCTTTTGTAAATCTTTGAAGATTGAAACGTCAATAAACTCATCGTTGATACTATAATGACCCAAAAGCTGGGTATACCCCAAAAAGAGATCCAATCTCTTTGGTTTGTTATCCAATAAGGAATCGTCTTCATTCTCTTTCACACTATCCAGACTGGCCAAAAACAAGGATCTGGTGGCATTCGACAATTGGGAAGATATTCTGGTTCCAAACCAAGACTTTGCCTCTTCCACTCGCTCTTCCACCTCTCGTCTTTCTTTCAATGGTTTTTCTGGTTGAAACTTCCCCGCGTATTTGAACCTCACAAGCACCGAAAGATCTTCGGTACCTGCAATCACCGGAGAGCATTCATAGATTATCTCCACAGAAAGATCCTTGCTTAAACGTCTATTGTGTACCCTGTAAACCACCATCTATCTGTTTCGCTGGAATGAGAGAGTGTGCGAGGAGTTAAAATATTGCTCAGCAAAAAACACTAACTTTGAGTGGTAAGTTATAGATGAATAACTCATCATTTTGGAGACCGCATGCGCTTGAAAAAAGTGTTTGCATTCATTGGATTACAGCGGAATCGTTGTTATTTGCCAGATGTAAAGGGCAAAAATAAACTACTCAAATCAATTTTCAAAAGAAGGCCGATCAAGCCCTCTCCATGATACCTCTGTTGCCACCTACAAAACATAGGTGAAATATCCATATTATTATTATGTAAAAATACACAGATCAATTCCCGTTAATACTCATCAAATCTGAAAAAACACTTGCCTTAGATACTACCCTTTATAACCACTTCTTACCTGATCTAATCATCTTCAAGACAATGTGGGATTCAAATTGCTGGGACAGATTGGGATAAAACAATTCCAATTCAATATTTAGGAAGGAGCCATTCTGTTTTTTAAAAACTTCCTATATTTAAAAAATGGCTTTCTTGAAGAAACAAGGATATGTTGCCTAACCTTGGAATAATGAAATCCAGGCACTAGAAACAAGGATATCTCACGGTTTCAATAGTTAAAATAAAGCCAACCAAGTTAGTATGAATACGTGACAGTTTTTTTGCCATTCTTCTAGCCATTCCTTTGTCCCAAGTCAAACCCGGCATTTGAAGGTTAAAGATCATGAGCAAGCATATGAGGAGAATAGCGTGTTGCGTGATCTGGGTATTAAATAACCATATTCCCTGTCCTGGAGATCTTCTAAATTATAGAAATTGGCTGCAACATAAAGGCAAGCCGGTATTTATTCAAGTGAAAAGCTTTTAGAGTAGTAATTTGGGGGGTTCTTAGGATTAAACGGACAATTCTACTGAGGTTTGCCGTGGCGCACGGAGAAACTTCTCCATTGAATAAACCACCAAGCAGTCATTCTAGTAGTTCTGCTATAAAAGGGCACCAGAATCCTATGGCTGTTTGAGTGGGTAAATATAGAGAACATTACTTATCTGAGAGGTGAAGCAAAGTGAAGTGAAAAGAAGTGGCGCATGATCTTGCGCCATTGCTCATTCTTCAAACTACAAAAGATCCAAATCCATCGTTCGTTTTTCTGCAAGTTGGTTAAAGGTCACCATTCTATTTTGTTTAACCAAAATCTGAACCAATGTTTGGCAAGAAACAAAAGTAGAACCAAAACAACCCCCGCTGACATCATTCAAAAAGAAAGATGTACATTCAACCTGTGATAAACTTTCTAATCTCAAAAGCTATAAAAAGTACTACAATTTCCAGGAAATATATAAATTTGTTCTTTTCTTGATGATTTCGGTGATGGATACAGCTCAAGTAAACTTCGCTCATGAGAATTATACAAAAAAAAAAGGCTAGTTTTGGAAAATCTAGTTTGGAAAATCAATTATGAGAGTTCAAATGATTATCCAAGAAAAGATGACTTTTGATAAATAATAAATAGGTTTAGTGTATATTTTTTTACTGTAATATTGATAATTAGTATCAATATCAATATTAATGCATTTAAAAAGTTTACATAGGCTAAAATATACAGTCTAAACCGGAATCAAAAATCCATTTGGAAGTCGTTGATCCCATCAATTGGATCATCAGGAAATAAATTGGCAGAACCCAATCCCGAATGAAGATCATCTGGAACAGGTAAATCTTCATTCATCATCTGTTGATGGGGAATTTGTTGGGGAATTGGCAGTTGGGGATTCTGTTGTTGAGGTATTGGCTGTTGAGAAATCGGCTGTTGAGGTATTTGTTGCGGAGGCATCTGGTAAACCATCTGAGGCACATCTCCCTTCAATTTCCTAACAACTGCCATCATCCTATTGGAATCCCAAACAACATCCGGGTTGGAAATATGCTCTCCATTGTTTTTCTTCAAATTAAACCTCTCATCAAATCCATAAAGATCCAAACCTTCAATAGAGTTAATATCATGTTCCCCAATGACCGGGGCTTGTAAATTGCTACCCAAAGAATTCAAACCGGCAAAATCCCCGGCATTGTGTCTCCATTCTAAATATTTCACAATGCACTCCTTCTCCAAGATCAAACTATCATCATAGATAACACTATCCTCCAAGTTGTAGATACGGGCATTCTTAAACATCAAATGCATCTCCATGATAAACTCTTCAACAGTCCAATAGCCATAATTCTGCAATCTGGTTTTTATGTTAGTCAAGGCAATAGGATGCTTAATAATCACATAATAATCAGGATAGGTCCTCCTAACTGGTTTGACGCTGAAAATCTTGGAGAGGTCTCTGCCTTGATAATTGACTTGTTTGATATCATCAAATATTTGGCTTACAACGTGGTAAACAGCTTGAAGTTGTTGTTCGCTTGGTTCTATACCATTTGGATCCCTGAGCAACGGATCATTCTTTCCGCCCTTCTTTCGAGAACCAAAATTTACTGGGGCTGATTTAACCTTCCTCTTGAAATCCCCACTGTCATCGCCGTCGTTATTCCTCCTCTTCCTCCTGGAACTTAATGGATCTTCATCGGATTCCACACCATCCACCTCCTTCAGCCACTGCTCCTCGGTGACATTATCATCATAAACCGTTGTTTTACGTTCCCTTGCCCCGCGTCCATACTGGGTCATCTCCTCTTTCTCTTCCTCTGGCTCCTTCGTATAAACTTCTGGTAGCTCCTCCTCAGAAAACAATCTTGGTTTGGAGCTGTTCCATTGGGCTTCCCGTTCATCGTCCAGTCTTCTAAACACCTCCAATTCTTCATCATTCCTGGCTAATAATTCATTCAGTTCATCATCATCCATTTCATCCGCAGAATCATCCTCATTCTCAATATTTTCAAGCAATTGTCTCAAAAGAGCTTCTTGTTCCTCACTTGTGGATTTCTGATCAAATTTACCAGCTTGAATGACCTTATCATCAATATCCAACTTTTGGTTTGCTCTTTCCAAGATCTTCTCCTCAATGGAATCTCTAGTGATCAATCTTAAAATTCTCACCTCATTCTTTTGGCCAATACGGTGAGCACGATCTTGGGCTTGAAGATCTTGATGTGGATTCCAATCTGTATCAAAAATAATAACTGTGTCAGCTGTTTGTAAATTCAACCCCAACCCACCTGCACGAGTAGATAAAAGGAATATGAAATATTCGGAATTCTCGGCATTGAAATCTTTTAAAAGGGAAGTACGATCATCGGCCTTTGTGTCACCATCCAATCTCATATACTGCAAGCCTCTGAATCTCAAAAAATCTTCCATGATATCCATAATTTGTGTCATTTGGAAAAACATCAACACTCTATGCCCAGTAGCTCTGAATTTTGGTAGAATTCTATCCAACAATTCAAACTTACCACTGGTTCTCCAAATGAGGTCATTATTTTCTTGGGATGGATTAACCATGCTTTCAATGGCCGGGAAAACAAATGGGTGGTTACAAATTTTTCTTAATTGCATCAATTTGTTATTAGTACCCTTCAAGGTGACCGCCTTATTTTCCTGATCTCCCACAAACAACTTGTTATATTTCAACATTTGACTGTACATTTTAGCTTGTAAACTGGATTTTTTACACTTAAGAACCTTTTCAACCTTATTTGGCAGGGATTTTTCAACGTCCTTCTTAAGTCTTCGCAAAAGAAAAGGTCTCAAAACCTTATGCAATCTTCTAATAATCAACAATGTCTCTTCTTCTGATAACTCAATCTTATCCTGTGTACCTGCGTTTGCAAATGGTGTATTGAACCATTCGTCAAAAGATTTAACAGAATTGAAAATCTTGGGCAACACGAAATTCAACAACGCCCACAACTCGGGTAAATTATTTTGGAGCGGGGTACCCGTCAAAATTAACCTGTAATCACTGTGATAAAAGTCGTTCAAAGTCTGTGATAACTTGGATTTAGTATTCTTCATTCTGTGACCTTCATCAATAATCATATGAACCCATCTCACTTTCGATAACACCGCCTTATCCCTGATGATGTAATCAAACGTAGTCAACAAAACGTCGAAATCACCCATACGGATGTCATTGTACATTGCCTTTCTCTGATTCAGACCCCCCTTGAGACAGATCTTCTTCAAAGTTGGGGCCCATTTTTCAAACTCCATATTCCAATTTGGTAGTGTGCTCAATGGCACGATGACCAAGAATGGGCCTCTGACCCTTTTCACCTCTGTGATATAGGTTAGTAGGGAAATAGTTTGGATAGTTTTACCCAACCCCATTTCATCTGCAAGAATACCATTCAAATGGTTGTTGTACAAGGAAACCATCCATTCCAACCCCCTCAACTGGTACTCCTTCAACATCCCACCTACAAGAATTGATGGCTGTTTCTCGACCTTTTCTTTGATCTTATGAGCAACTTGATAATAATCCAGTTGGCTCTTTTCCTCATCATCTTCGTTATCCTCGTCCAATCTGATATCATTCATTTTAATTGCGGACGATTTTTGTTGGTCTCTGACCGCCTCTGTCAAACTGGACAAAAAGGAGTTAGTTTGTTTCAACAAGTGGGTAATTCTGGTATCTTTTGTCTGATCCAATAATTTAACGTAAGCTTCCTCGTCGTTGGCCCTCAAAGCTTGCAATCTTTGTTTGGCAGTTCTTTCCATTCTCTTTTGCTCTTCCTTTTCGGTTGCCTGATGATAATTCAAAACGCCTTTGCCCAGTTTTTGATACTTCAACCTTCTGTTTCTCAAGGTCTTTCTGAAATCATTGCTGACTGTTAAGAGGGTAGATTGGCCGTCTCCAGATTCATTCTTGATGGATTTGACGTTTGATTCCCTGTTTTTCATGTAGAGTGTGTTGACAAGAGATGCATCGTTCATATTGATTCCTCTCACCTTGGCACTAAAATTTGGTAAATGATTTGTCAAGAGCATATTTTGGTGATAGATTGTGGCCAAGATGTGACCTCGTAGGGCTTTTTGATAGGGTAACAATTTGAAGGCCTCAAATTCTAAGTGAGAAGCCAAATCATCCTTTTCTTCTGCTGTCTGTTTGAGCTCATTATATGTCTTGTCCATTGCCAAAGATTCGCTTAATAATTTCATTTCGTTCAATGAAAAATTAGAAAGATCTTCAAAACGTGCTGAATCAGGGTACAAACTTGGTGTGAATGTTTTTGCTTTGTGATCGTTGAGCAATTCGTAGGGGATTTCTTCTTGCAATTCCGGCAATTTGAACCCATCCACCAATTCCAATGGATTTACAGCGGATACCATTTTAGCCTTGGGGTATTTGTCCTCCAATTGGTTCAAAGGCATTGGTAGATGAAATGGCAACCCTGAGGAGCCTGTTGGACCATGGGGAATGACGCTTGTGTTTGACTGTGAGTATACTCTCTGATTGGAGTTTAAATCTGTTGAGGAAGGCCTACTGGTGTTGAATGCTCCAACTTGGGAATGAGGAGTGGATTGGGTATCGGACACTTTTCTCTGAAGATGTTTCTTGTCTTGAAATTGTTGGAAATTCTGCTGAGCATCATTTGGAGTCCGATAAACACCTTGACGTTGAAACTGTTCGTATGAAATATTCACCAACTGGCTCAATTCCAGTGGAACGGGTTTGTTTTGGATAAGACACTTAAATGTGGCTATTTGGGATTTCAAGATATGGGATTGTGAGGGTGTGAATATATTTGAGATCGTCGAATTCCTGGGGGCTGAATTGGGGGTTCCTGGTCCTGAAATCGGCGTAAACCCCGAGTGCGGACTCTGTTGGTGTTGTGGCAGTGGTTGCTGCTGTTGTTGTTGTTGTTGCTGCTGCTGCTGCTGTTGTTGTTGTTGTTGTTGCTGCTGCTGCTGTTGTTGTTGTCTCATAAACATTTGTTGCTGTTGCTGTTGCTGTTGCTGTTGTTGTTGCTGTTGTTGTTGTTGTTGTTGTCTATGTCGCAATATAAGCTTCTGATACGTGGGGTCGTTCTGAAGAAGCTCCAACATCTTTGTATATTGAGGCATCTGCAATGCCTGTTCTCCGTGCTGTTCCTTAATTAAACGCAATCTGTTGGTCACCTCTTGAATCTGAGGAAGAGTTAGTGCTCCTGGTGTTGAGCCGCCTGCTCCCTGGGGCGCCTGGCCACCCTGGGGGTACGCGTTGGTATCCATTGTTGAATAGCGAGTTGTGTTTGGCGTGCTTTATTTTTTTTTGTCACCATCAACGGACCTCGCCAAAGTGGAGGTTGCTGAGCACATTATTTAATATTACAAAAGGTCGAATCAGGAAACCCTGGAAAGCCCCTGGACCTGGATACCTCCTCTACCTAAAAAGGCCATCATTTGATCAAATCTCTTTTTTTTGCCAAGTCTCTGAACCAAGACACGGGCACGGAAAGCTTCGTTGTTGAATTCACTATGGGTGACCTCTAGGGCCTCCTGAGAAGCCCCACAGATGGGACATCCCCCGGGAGAGCTTGCCACTTCAATAAGACAGCTCTCATGGACCTGATGTTTGCATTTGAAGAAAACCATAGGAAATTCAAAGGGACCTTTACAAACGTCACATCCGCCTCTGCTGCCGGTATTCATGATATCGGTGTCAACCTCTAGGTGGTGTATCTTCTTTGTTAGATCGTCCACCTTCTCTTGATAGGCATGGGATAACTTGCGATCCTTTTCGATGGCTTCCCGCTGTTTCTGCACACTTCTAATAATGTAAGGCTTTAATAGACCGAGATGTAAATTGGCCCCCGCAGAACAAACGCACTGAACAAGTTCAAGGGTGGTCATGTATTCGCCATTCTCAATCAAATCAAGTATCTCAACAATCCTCTCCTCTCCTATAATGTTGAATATTTCGTCCGTCCTCGTATACGAGGTCAACGCCAATCGATACAGGTCAGGACACTCCTTGGCATACTTGATGAGAATGTCATAGGATTGATCCCATTTACCCCCCAAAACAAGCGATCGAAACAAATCCATTTGATACCCCGAAAGACCCTCGCCAATCATCGTCGACCGGATGATCATCTCCCCCTCGCTGAAATCATACATATTGGATAAAAGAAGTAGGGAATCAACTTCTGCTTGGGACCACCGAAAGGACGTGAATAGAATCTCCTTTGCCTTGTTTGCCCATTGGGTCTGCCATTCACAATCCTCCTTAGACCCTCTCAAAGTTAGATACATTTCATACAATGTTATCATTATCTCGTTCTTGTCCAAAGAGTCACCCCCAAATTTATCGTAACTTTCAATGCAAGCCTCCAAGAAGATGACAAACTCGTAGTTATGTTTGGCAAAACTGGAAAAAATGATCTTGGGCTTTGGCGGTAGGTAGGATGGTGTCTTTGGAAGATCCTCCTCCTCGGAATCCTTGAATGGCTGCAGCTTCATAAAAGTCACAAACTGCTTGTATGATGTCAACAAGGGATTGTCCCCTGACGGGTTGCCATTGGAGCCCCTTGGAAGAGCAATATCCTCTACATTCAAAGACGGATGTGGAATGTATCTCCCAGTGAAGACATCGATCAGTAGCTTTGTTGTCTCGTTTGGAAGTAGATCCAACAAAGGATCAATATACTCGACCAAAATTCGCAATAGATCGTCAATTTTTAGGGTTTGAATGTATTGCATTGCCAATTCCGGGTTCGATAAATGGTTTAACTGGATTGAAACGACATTCTCGGGCAAGTTGAATCTCTGAGAAATCATTGAAGCCAATTTGAAGTCACCCGCCTCCTTGCACAATTCAATGATAGATTTCAAGTCAAACCGTCTGTGTGGATCCACTATATCATAATCCTCATCTATTTGCAGTGAGTTGACAAAAGACAATATTCTGTCATGCAGTTTCAATTTACAATAGCAACTCAACAATAACGTCACATGGTCACTTGTTGACACCTCCAATTCCACCATCTGCTCCAAATATGTCACCAAATGGGGGATTTTGGAACTCTCCTTGAATTTTGAAATCACCTGGCTGGTTTTACCCAATGGGATGCACTTGATGTATTGGTTGATACTTTCTTGAAAATCGTCCTTATCATAGAGAGAGTCGCCGTATAACTTGTGAAATTCAAAGATCTCCTCATTGGTGAACTCGCTTGAGCCTTCATGGGCCAATTTGATCGCTATTGGAAATAACTCCCTCTTTATAACGCTATCCACCTTTTCCTTGGTAGATAGTTCATGCAATTTGATCAAGACACCGTCCGAAGTTAATAAATAAAGATCCTCCCATAATTCAAACACCTCGGAAATCGAGGAATTGATGGTTTGGTTAAAAACCATATATTTATTCCATAAATCCAGAATGATCACCCGCAAAGCGGAGGCGTGTATTAGCTCTGAACTCAAAGGAGTAGAAAACAACAAGTATCTGTTCTTAAAGACGTGAATTCTCTTCTTTGGTGACTCTAACTGTATTGAGTGATTCCTTGCTTTTGTGTTAAAGTATTGGATTGAATCTGACCGACCTATTATCAATTCTCTATGATTTGATTCATTTCGTATTATATCACAACAATTGATATCTGCTCCTGATTTGTCATCCAAGACTCGATCCCATCGGCCGTGGTTCTTTCCACTTGTATCCACAGTGAACACCTTACCTACGGTGGTTATGAAAATAAGGTTTTCATCCCTGAACCTCATTCCCGTGATGGGTTCCCCACTTTGATAAATAACCCGCTGTCTAGTACCCTTGTCATGAAGAAGGTCTCCAGAAACGAGAATGATCGTTCCATTTGCAAATCCCGCCACCAACATCGAGTAATCTGGAAGGGAATCAAAACAGGTCATGGGGTAATTGTTTCCCCCATGAACGTTGGAAATCTGTGTGTGAGACCTGAAACTGGAGTTGTGATCGAATTTCATCCAATTGTAGCCTGGGGACAACAACTTATCCAAATCCCAAAGTTTAACTGACACTGATTGGCCTTGTCGTTCCGAAATCGAGACTAAAGTACCTTTTGAATTTGGAACCGGTTCAATCCAACCCAACTTAAAAACTGTCCACCCTGCATCTTCGACTCGCCATTCTGCTAGCTGGTCAAACCGTTTCGAGACCAACTTCACCATACAATTATCAGAAACTATCACCAGAAAGTCCCTTGTGGCCCCAATGCTGGACATCGTGGGGTCAGAATAAAGAGCACGCTCTGATCCAAAATGTGGATCCCGAATGGGCGTCCAATCAAAGAAATGGAACTGTCTCCAGTGGTTCAAAGCCATCTGCTAGTAATGAGAGAGTTGGTGATGGCCGCGTCGATCGACGTCACTTTTTGAAACAATCTTCAAACCTGCTCATGAAATATCACACAAATAAGAGAGCAGAAAAGGTTAAAAACGAACATCAACAAAAGTGGTTTACCCCTTTCTTGTTTTAATTAGAATTTAAAAAAACAACTACATTACACAACAAGACTAGATAACTAAACTATGACTATTATTGATTCATCTTCTTCTATCTACCAAAGTGGTCACACAGTATTTCAAATGGACCCCTCCACACCCCAATCCACATTAGAAGACGTATATAGGCCATACATCACACCTCCCTCTCCATTTGAAAAGACAATCCATCCAAATAATACCAGAAAGATCGATAAATCCAACCCATATGCCCAATCGTTATGGTTCACATTCGGTAGGAACAATGGTGAAGAGTTAAAAAAGTATCGGCCACATTCACCCTCAGCAATGGATATTCCGCCAACAGACAACACCCTGTCACCTGATACCTTCCCTCCACCATCTGAACCCAATTTGCATGGGGGTTCCAACACTGGAGATGTCATGAGCATAAAGTTTCTCATGCCAAGTCCAATCAAACGAGAAGAGGGAGTGTACCGAAAGACGTCATTGAGACACAGATCTGGAAAAACACCCTCTTTAAAATCAGGGAATGAACCCCCAAATAAGTTGATTGTACTGGCGACCAGATTGGTGACAATCTTCAAGATCCTCAACCATTTGGCACTAAAGTTTAAGCTATTTGTTGAGGAGGCCAATATTTTGTGTCACCCCCAGCTTGTTCCAAGTGTTTTTGGCAATTTAAAGACGCTGCGCATCATCCATGAACAATTCTTGCAGAAGATCCTCAATGAGGAATCTTCAGGTAAAGATTTGGAAGAAGTTGTCTATGATCACTTGCAGAGACTCGCACATGTTTACCCCTCATATTTCAATACCACAGCAATTAGAAACCTCTATTTGGACCGCGTGGTTGTAGAAGAGACTAGATTCAACGGCTTCTTGATATTTGTCCAGAAATACATCGATGAGTATGGTCTGAAGAATGACATCGCCAATTTCAAGGATTTGGTCAACACCCCCGCCTTGGAAATTCAGCTCTTTCTTGATTGTATAGACGAGTTTGTTAGCCCCAACAGTCCTCGTGTTGAAGTGGTTGTGGAAAAGCTAAAAGCTTGCATCATCCATATAGACGATATTGATGAGAATCAAAGTAAAAAAGCCGGCTTCATTGAGGAACCCATTTATCTAGACATTACTTGGAAAATGAAGCAAAAATTCAAGGACCAAAAGGTGGAAGACGTGGTTTTGAGCTTTGTTCGCAACGAATTGAAAAGGCAATATCGAGAATATTTGCAATGTATGGAATCTATCAGAACCCAAGTGAGTAACGTTGCAGACTTGTCCACCCTCACCTCTTTACTTGCTAAATCGTTCCTCGATGCCACGAGTGGATTTGAACAAAAGATCTCAAAGCAGACATTTCAAATGCCCCCAACACCAAAAACCCTTCTGTTCCAACAAAATATGATCCATTCTGAAGAAGAAATGTATGTTCAAAAGGTGGATATTCAAAATAAAGCCATCTACAATGTTCTCACAAAATTCAACCATGCCTTTGCTCGTTATGATGAAGAAATTAATGAAATATGTCAAATCATTCTTTGCACCAGTAAGAAAGTTCTAAAGGATGGGATGATGACTAGGGAATACAAAACTGAACAGATTTATCATTACATCCACTTTCAAAAACTGCTCAAGGGGGCAACTTTGCTTTTAATGAACAGATTTCAAATCCTGATGGCCGATTACATTCAATGTATCTCCGCAACAAATGTGTATGACCCCCATACGACGGGGGAAACGGTGATTTCCTTGTTCAAAGCTGCTAGAGAGTATCAAATAGCCCTTTTTGACCCAACCGGGTGTGAGGAGCGTCTAGAAACAGCCATCAAGCATCACCTAAGAAGGAAATTCTTCAACAATGCTGAGTAAGTCTTTTTATAGATACGATTAGTTTCATCTTGTTCTTCTTTTTGTTCTGAAATGAACTTAGCAGAAACCTCCCGCCTATCGCGATTGCTTGCCAGTGTCCAATGCACAGGTTATTTACCTCTATTTGTTGATAATGACATCACGTCTGATCTTGTAGCCAGTTTGGATAGAGAATCCCTAATTGAGATGGGGGTAACGGTTGTGGGAGACAGACTACGGTTGCAGCAACTTATCAAGGTGCTTAGAATTCAACGCACAAAAGACCATCTGTCCACGGAATCCCTTATGAAGACCATTGAAGCCCAGTCGTTTACGGGCGGAAAAGTCCAATCAAGGTTGGGTGGGGTGAATTCGGGGACTTCCCACCCCAACGTGATCACTATGGATGGGACGTGCCATGCTGTTAGGGTCAGCCTTTTTGATGACATCAATTCCGATGATATCAAGAGAGAAATTGTTTATCAAGCCTTAGGAGATCAAGAGGCTTTTCTTTTTGTTCCAACAGAATGGATCTTCTACACAATGAACGGTAATAAGGTGGATAGAATTGATGACGTGGGATTGTACCAAGTGATCAAATCCTTAGAAACCCCAGCTACGAACTCTTTCTTGATGATTTGCAAAAAAGGACAAACCCCATCTTTGGACGCAATAAACACGTTCAATAAACTCACCTGTAGGACCAAACTGGTTGTTCCAAATCTGGGTGAATTGAGGGCTTTTATGGGCCAAAGACCGCCAAGTCAGCTCATTACTACGAACTTAAAAGAATATTTCCCCGACATAGACAATGGGTCTCTAAAAGAGGCGGCACAGAACTCAATGCGGTTATCGATGTACGGTAACGATATAATAAAAAACTTCAACAACGGGACGGAGTTGAGAAACTCTATGCTCTCCCACATGTCTGGAATCTCGGGATTCTCAAAACGTCTAAGTATGCTCAGCATTGCGAGTTACGGGGTGGGCGTTCCCCTCAAGATGAATCAAACCATCGGTGATGTCCTGTTGGCAGATAAGAATGCCGAGGATTCTTTCTCGGATGATGATACAATTAGATCAGTGGATGATATCTTGGATGAGTACTCGACCGCTTTGAGTCAACCGCCACCTGAGGAGATGAGTCCTGCCCCGGTTGATGAGGAAAGCATCATTGAATTGTTGGATGACGACGACGAATTTGACGAGGATGCAATTCTTTTTGAAGAGATGATCTCGTTAGAGGCAGAACGCATCAAGGTAAAGGAAGTACTTAGTACCGAAGTGGAGAACGGTCCCACGGTGTGGCATAAAGGTGCCAAGATCGGTCAGGGGTCTTTTGGTGGTGTTTTTCTTGGGTTGAATGGTTTAACAGGTGAGTTGATGGCCGTCAAGCAGGTCGACATCCCCCATAATGATTCAAATGGGTTGATGGTCAACGCACTCAAACAGGAGATGTCCCTATTGAGGGAGTTGGATCATGAGAACATTGTTCGTTACTTGGGCTCGTCGAGCGACTCCGGAAAGATGAACATCTTCCTTGAGTACATTCCTGGAGGGTCGGTCAATTCAATGTTGAAGATGTATGGTCCATTTGAGGAGCCGCTTGTTCGTAACTTCTCCAGACAGGTCTTGATTGGGTTAAAATATTTGCACAGCAAGGGCATCATTCACCGGGACATCAAGGGGGCCAATATCTTGATTGACAACAGTGGTGTTGTCAAGATCAGCGACTTTGGAATCTCCAAGAAGATCGACCAAGAGGCTCTTAAAGAGGCGAGGGAATTGGGTGATGGTTCAAATAAAAGGGTTTCTTTGCAGGGCTCTGCGTACTGGATGGCACCCGAGATTGTCAAACAGCAAGCCAGCACCGACAGGTCCGACATCTGGTCCTTTGGTTGTTTAATAGTGGAGATGCTCACCGGTAAGCATCCCTACCCTTCATTCACCCAGATGCAAGCCATTTTCAGAATCGGTTTGGACACCAAGCCAACAATCCCCCCAAATGCCAGCGATCCCTGCAAGGATTTTTTGGAGAAAACGTTTGAGCTAAACTGGACCCTAAGAGAGAGTTCCAATGGTTTGCTGAAGCACCCGTTTCTATCCACTCATCTAATACGATAAGGCTGAAAAAAATAGACCCATTGTGAATATCCTTCTTTATCTTGTATCTTATTTATAGTACCAATATGAGTGATGAGAAGAAGAGCACTCTACCAGCCGCACTAGAGGAGGAGCTCAAGGGCGCCAAGTTGAAGTTTGGAGACAAAATCGTCGACCCTAATGACAGAAGAATCCGTCATCCGCACCATCGCGTGATCGACGCCCCAAAAGCCCCTAGTGGGGATAACGGGACTTCCCAGTTACTGCAAACGGGTAATCATAGACCCACAGCACCCTGATCTTGTGTACCCACCGTATATCTGGTTTAATGAATTGATGACGTAAGCTGCCAGCCTCTCTTTCTTGCGAGAATGAAGTGGAGCCTCTCGAGGTTGTGGAAGCGGACGCTTATACAGGTGGTACTTGTGGCGTTTGTAATTATGGGGACGATACTTGTGGTGAATAGAAATCCCAAGAAAATGGCAAGCATTATCAACTCAATAGAGGATTTAACGGGCCAAAGTTTGGCCAACCAGTGGGAGGAGGATGAGTATGTCTTAACTGATATAGCATTCAAGGAGTGCACCTCCTGGTTGACGCTAAAAGAGTCCTGCTCCATTAGAGTGAGATACGAAGATGAGGAGATCAAGGCAGAAGCCACTAGGGAAGAAGTCAACAGGAGACTGAAGGAGAACTTCAGCAGCAGATATCAAAAGTCTATAAGAGATGAGATAGCTGAAGAATCCGGGGAAGATGTTGGAGATCTGCTTTCAGGCTCCATTGATGATGTGGATGAATCGGGAAACGTGAGATTCTATGGTAAGGTAATTCCCAAGGATTTGTATTTAGGCAAGCGTTGGTTCAAAAAGTTGATGGTGGCGCCAATTGTGACAGAGGTCCACACCGTTGCCAAGCACGGGATCAAGGTGGTGGAGGAGATTCATGTCTATAACCCTGCAGCCAACAAGGAATACGTTGGCCAGAATGCTCTCCTGGAGGAATATCTTGCAAGACACGAGATTCCGTACACAGTACACAAGAGAATGGGGGGTAATAGCGGTACTCCTGTTTCGATAAAAGATTTTAACTACTACGGTTGGTTTTATGCCGGGTATGGTGTCTGGGTCAAAAAGGGTTCCAAGGTGTCCTCGTCCTCTATAACGGATATCAACGTGCTCTTCGGGCGTCAATCGGTTGATCCAAGGGGCGGCTGGCTGGGGGTACCTTTTCCCCTTGCGGTTACGGATATCACTGGATCCCGAGGCAAATTAGAAGAAAGATCAGAGATGAACATCACACAGGTCAATTACCATCAATACGACGATGAAGCTTATCTCTTCTATAAACCGCGAAAGACCAAGAAGATCTCGAGGCCCTCGCTGGTGCCTAAATCCAACGGGAAGTTCAAGATTCTTCAGTTGGCAGATATCCACTTGGCAACTGGATATGGTACATGTAGGGATCCCTGGCCCATATTTGAAGGCGAAATTGACCACTGTCTTGCCGACATGATTACCTTGGAGTTTATAAACACCGTGCTTGACCTTGAGGAGCCCGACTTCGTGGTTCTGTCCGGAGACCAAATCTTTGGTGAGGATTGTCCTGATTCCGAGACCGCTCTGTTTAAGGCCGTCAAGCCGCTGGTGGATAGGGAAATACCCTATGCGGCTGTATTTGGCAACCATGATGATGAGGGCGGGTCGATGGACCGCACGCAGCTCATGAACGTATTGGAACAGCTGCCGTATTCCCTAAGTGAAGCGGGTCCGGCGGAAATGAGCGGTGTCGGCAATTACGTTGTGGAAGTGCCCTCAATTCGGGGCAGCGCCTCTCCCATTGTGATGTACTTCTTGGACTCCCATGCCTATCCTAAGGGTAAGATCAAGGGGTATGACTGGATTAAGGAGGACCAGATTGAGGCGGTTAAGGCCCGCCATGAGGAGGTAGAGGAAAGGCATCCTATTGAAGTGGCATTTTTTCACATTCCACTACAGGAGTATAGGCCCAAGAGCCTTGGCCAGTCGACAGAGGAAGGCCAATTTATCGGCGACATGAAGGAGGCCGTCATGGCCGGTGTGGTAAACACAGGAATGTATTCCACGCTCAGGGATATGGGCGTCAAGTTTGTTTCCGTTGGTCATGACCACTGCAATGACTACTGTCTCAAGGGAGAGGGGGAGAACGAAAAGGGTGGTGTTTGGATGTGTTACGGTGGTGGTGGTGGTGAAGGCGGTTATGGGGGTTACGGAGGTACAAGCAGGCGTCTACGTGTCTTTGAAATTGACACAGTGTTGAACACCGTAGAGACATGGTCTCGGTTGCAACCCAATCCTTCGGAAATCCACAACTTCAGTGTTCTAAGCTGAGCAAATGAGCATACATCTTGTGTAACTTGAGAGTGAAAAATTTAACTGCACAACTCGTGAAAACGTTGCCGGCTTGACTTCACTTCGTCTTCACTTCTCCTTATCGATGTTTGGGTTCGTTAGGACATTTGCAACGGCCGCCACTGCTAATGGGAGTGCTCCGGTGAGAAAGACGTTGAAAGCCGTCGATTCACGTAAGACTTACCTCATGGATATTTACACTCACATGTGGAGATCCAATTCCATTGTGCTATTAGCTCACCACAACAACCTGGTTTCTAGTGAGAACGAAACGATCAGAAAACAGTTGCACAAGATTGCTCCGGAGGTGGAGTTCAGAAAGTTGAAGGGTTCCATTTTTAAGCACTTCCTTAGAGCCTCAAAGCACGAAGATCCTACTTCCAAGGCTGCGTACAGAATGGTGAAGAGAAACAAGATTCGCCACCCATTGGAGTTCTTGCTCAAGGGTCCAACTGCGGCGATTTTGATCCCTGATTTGGATCCTGCAAAGGTGAAGAAGGTGTCCAAGGTCTTGAAATCCCAAAAGGAAAAGTTGTTCATCATGGGTGGTAAGGTTGGTGAGGACTGTTTTGACGTGAGCCAGATTGCGGAATTTTCGGAATTGAAGAGTCTACCGGAATTGAGGGCCGAATTGATTGGTCTGCTCACAATGGCCAGTGGTGCTGGTATCGTGCGTACATTGGAATCTGCCAGCCAGAACCTGGTGATGACTTTCGAAAGCAGAAAAAACGAGCTGGAAAAGGGGATTGAAGGTGGCGAAGAGTCCCAATAGATGGCCCCCCCACGTTTGTAGAGGTCCTTCATCTGTACATAAAATTAACCATTCTAACAGTACCAGATCTGAGCACGCTGACGTAAGCGCCGCTCATCAGTGAAATTTTTTTTTCTTCTTGTGCCTTTATAGTGAAAATTTCATTTGAAATCGAGTTTATTAGAGAGAATCGATAGCTATGTCGATTGTTGACGGCAAAGTAGTCAAACCTGTGTCTAAGAGACAAGTTTATAGAAAAGCCAAGGTTGAGGCTAAATCCGTGGGGTTTGTGGAGTCAGATTCTGCGCCTGCAACGACAACTCCAACTCCAGCTCCAGAGGTGACCACTGATGAAGTTGCTGGTTTGCCAAAGAAAAGATACTATCGTCAGCGTGCCCATTCCAACCCATTTTCAGATCATAAATTGGATTACCCTGTTTCACCAGATGAGATGGATTGGTCAAAGCTTTACCAGCCATTGACCGATTCCGAAAAGGAGAAGATCCTCAATAACAACCCGGAGGCCAAGTTGCATCCCTTCAACGAAAATACCCCCGTGACAATTGCAGACGTGGGTTGCGGTTACGGTGGTCTCACCGTGGCTCTTTCTGAAAGATTCCAAGACAAGATGATTTTGGGTATGGAGATCAGAGTTCAAGTGACAGAATATGTGCAAGATCGACTAAGAGCCTTGCGTTCCACCGATGGGATCACCAATGCAGCCATCATCAGAGCCAATTCAATGAAGTTCCTCCCAAACTTCTTTCATAAGGGCCAGCTAGATAAACTCTTCTTCTGCTTCCCAGACCCCCACTTCAAGCAAAGAAAACACAAGGCAAGAATCGTGACCAGGACACTCTTATCAGAGTACGCATACGTGCTCAAGGAGGGTGGGATTGTCTACACCATCACAGATGTTCTTGATCTGCACGAATGGATGAAGTCCCATCTGGAGGAACACCCTCTCTTTGAAAGACTCACGCAAGAGCAGGAATCGTCTGACGAGTGTGTAGAGATCATGACCCATGCCACAGAGGAGGGGAAGAAGGTGACTAGAAACTGCGGTAGCAAGTACATTGCCTGCTTCAGAAGAATCGCCGATCCGGAGCTTTAAATAATTTAAATAATAAAATCAAATCCATGCTGAGCGTTTTTTCAATCCACTCTGCTACTATCACGTTTTCATCCAATTAATCACTAAAACCATCGATGTTAAGGAGAAACCCTTATTCCCGTAAAGGTTGTGCCAACTGTAAGCGTCGAAAACAAAAATGTGATGAGGCAAAACCCAGGTGTTCACGGTGCATAAAAACCGGTAAGGAATGTTCTTATAACAGCAATTTGAAATTCACCGTAGCCAGAACGCTCACAGTGGATAACAGTCGACCTTCTAAACCGAGAATTGTCAACGCCGATTTGGCCAATTTCAGACCCACCACAAACGTCAAAACCGTCAACCCATTTGTCGATCATCCTCCTCCGGTAGTCAAAAGCAGTGTATATGACTTCGCACCGATACCTTTGAATGCAGTATCACCGCTACACGGTCTACAACAACAAGTGGTCGATCAAAATGATCTAGAAAACTCGCTATTTGACGGTGCAGCGAATTTAATCACTGATCTGAATGAATTGTTTGCTGATTTCGATCCAGAGAGGTTTCAACTCAACCCCGAATTCGATCTATCGGCAAATGGACAATTCCAGTTCCAGACCGCCCCCCAGCTGCGTGAAAATTCCGTCAATCTCAGCTCCCCCAATAGTCTCTCAAATCTGACCCCAGTTCAACCTCCCGATGAAAGTCGATACATTAACACCATCAATCAATCGTTAACAATGTACGCAGATCTAGATAGCAAGTTGGCCAACGGTTCCGTAAATGAAGACATCCAGCCATACCAAAGCAGTACTCAGGTGATTAGATCTGTGGGTCTCAGAGCTTACCCATGTCCTAATATCACCCGTCAGGATGGATTTGAGTTTGATTATATTGGCGTATTGAATACAACTGTGAATGAGGTTTCAGAAGGTACTCTAGCAACCCATTTTGGATTGTCAATGTCTTCGTCCCAGTTCAAATATTTGAGAATATTCTTCACTCACATCCACCTGAACTTGCTGCCCTTCAGTACTTCATACATCAATAATGCCTACATCAATACGTTCCTAAGTCAGGCAAAGAACTCATTGCATCTCCTCTACGCTATTCTGGCAATTGCCGCAAGATATGAGGCATACCAGGTGGAGCAAAAACTGCTCATCATGGGCATGAACGGTTACGAGGGAATCTCCTCGACGAATACCTCTTCAGTAGCAAGCCCTGAACATGGCGTACATGGAAGCGTTACTTCTAATTCAACTGAATTTGTCAAAAAGACCATCATCTTGGAGCATGAGGCGAGGTTGGAGTACCATATGAAATTCAGAGCATTTTATCTGAGCTCCTGTTTAAAGTCCCTTTCTACAATTTTATTATCGAAAGAGAACACACTAAACCATATAGAGTCTCTTTTGTTAACGATTGTCATTCTGGCCTCTGATTTTTCCGGTTTAAGAGGATCCCAATGGCGTGAACATTTGAACGGTGCACGGGACCTCCTTGTTAACTATTTTAAGTGGGGAGACGAGAAGAAGGAGTGTTCGATTGAATTGGTCATTGTTTGGCTTTGGTTCTATGCTATGGAAGTGCTGGCTGCCTTGTCGTCCCCTAACGGTGGGACTATTCATAGACTGGACGAACTGAGGGACTTTCTCCCTGTATTACTGTCAACAAATGTCTTCTCTGCCGTCTCACGGTCTATGGTGGAGTTTGGATTCTCCATCAAGTGTGGAACTCCCTCAGATCCAAGATATTTCAACATGTACTTAGGTTATGATGAAAGTATGATTGAAGTGTTCAATGATCTGGTCTACGGCTTTGAGTGTCTTAGAACGGATAAGACAGCATTGGCCTTGACGGAGTTGGAACGCATTCATTTGAAAACTATCATCACTGAGAAGAAAGATTCTGAATACGCCCAGCTCAACTCGACATTTGTGATCAAGATCATTTCTAAGATTCAAAGGGCCAGGGACTTCCAATATATCACAAACAAGGCACCCTACTATATCCCCCCAGATCATCCCCTTCACCCAGAAAACGTATTCAAAAATAACACGACGGAGGTGATCATCTCCGATTATATAAAGGCATCAAATGGAGTTTTCTACTCGTGGATTGATCTTTCACAACAGATGTTTGCAGACGCCACTTTACTGAGATTGGTGGTGGGTAAAAGCATGAGCATCAAATCTTCCTTTGTCAAGGATGTGGTTGATAGAATGCTCTTAGGCTTGTCTCCCTTGGTTTCCTGGAAAAAGTGTCACAATATTTTGACTCACGAGTATACAACGGATCCTCATCTTCTTCAAAGATACTGTAAGTATCCCCTAACAGAAAATGATGGATCCACTAGATGGTCTGCTCTGAGTTTTGGTAAATACCTGAACTATAGTATCGATAGGAGATTTGTGATGGTTCAATGGCCATTGTATGTTTGTGGCTTGTGCAGTTTGACACCCGAGCAGAAGATAATCATTGAATGTTGTTTTGATGGTCTCATACGCCTGGGGGTTGGAAGTGGCGAGCTTTCCCTAAAAAAGCTCCAGCGTATTTGGGACCAGGAAAAAACAATGAATGAGGATGATATTGATATCTTTGGGGAGCACTTCAACTATGGCGTTGATGGTGCAGCTGAGTACGATGAGTTCGTAGACTCTGTCCCGTTTGCCTAAAAGTATTCTTATTTAATATCAAATTGTAGCTTTTAACTTGAAAAACACGATAAAGTAAAGGGGGTGTTTGTCCCTTTTACCCTTTGACTACAAAATGTTATTGACGCCATAGTCGTGATTTTTAAAATGATCAATTCGCGATATTTGTTTTCTATTTTTGCCCATAACGCGTCAAATCCATATTTATTGCTCCTTCTTTAGTGGTTCTGGGGAATTAGTTCAATCCAAGGTCTGAGGGTATAATGACAGCGCCGCAGAACAAATCGTTGTCTGTGCCCAAGGTTCACCATTATCATAACCTAACAATGCCTGCTAATCAGCAAGGCCAAGGATCTCCCTTAAAATTTAATCAAAACAATATGGCACAATCAACCCCCACCCCGAAATCCCACGTTGGCCCTCCGATGGACAATCATTTTTTACCACCAACATCTTCCTCAAATTCCAATCCAAAAGTTGCGAGTTTGAATGATATTTCACCGAATCTAAATAAAATTTCAAATACGTCACCAAGGGCCCAAAGACAGAAGAAGCAAAAAGTATGCTACAAATGCCAGCAGCCAATCATTGGTACCCTTGTGAGGGCCCTAGATAATGTATATCACATTGATTGTTTCACATGCTATGATTGCGGTAAGCAATGCTCTCAAAAGTTCTTTTCTATGGAATTGCCATCATTAGAAGACCCCTCGCAGTTGAAACTCTATCCACTTTGCGAATATGATTATTTCAAAAGATTGGACGTTATTTGTTATACTTGTGATTCTGCTATTAGGGGGTCTTATATAACTGCACTGGGAAGGAAATATCACCCCGAACACTTTTACTGTGATGTTTGTCATAAATTGTTTGATACAGACGATTATTACGCAAATGATGATAAGATTTTTTGTCACTACCATTACTCACAACTGCATGCTTTCAATTGCGCTGGATGTCACTCAGCAATTTTAAAACAGTACGTGGAACTCCACAAGGGGAGCACAAATCAACTATGGCACCCTGAGTGTTTTATGGTCCATAAATTTTGGAGCGTGGATGTTACCGTAGATTGTGTTGGTTTAGGTCTAAAGTCATTAGATGAGGTGAAAAGTTCAAAAAATGAAAAGGCATTGATCAGAGCTGAAAACGCATTGGAAAAACTCACAGTAGATGTCTGGTGTACCCTTTCCGAATTTGAGGAGTCCTGTGCATCATGTATTTCAGAAATGCTACATTTGGCAACTGTGTTTAACAAAGCAAGAGGATTATCATGTGCTGCTCATTTGGTATTGAAAATTGAAACCTTATTTTTGGCGTTCGATCTTCTCGATAAATGCGGAAGAAAAATGGGATTGATGTTACCCTTGAATTCTAATATGGCCAAACTTACAAAGGAACCCAGGTTACTTTCCGGTAAGATCCTTTATTACTTGACCTTCTCTAGGGATATCACAGCAGAAAAATTGAAGGATTCAAAGTATTCGCAGGATCTTTTATCGCTGATCTCTGCGCTGGCTCATTATATCAAATTAATTTCCAGAACTGGTATAATGATGGCTTTGGAATATAATAGACTTTCTGGTACCACAAAAGCGACAGATTTGTTCCTTAGGCAAATATCCTCAGAGCATAAAAAAATTGATAAGGATGCATTGCCAAATTTTCCATATTTGGAAGGTGTAACCCCACGTTCGAAAGACTGTTGCGAGGGATGCAATAAGAGTATTGAAGACAGTTGTGTGCTGTGGTCCTGTGCTCTGGAAAAGGCCTCCATCAACGTGAGGTGGCATCCGCATTGCCTAAGGTGCAGCAAATGTGGTAAGGGATTCCGCTCTAGTATATCAGAGGCGGCCTATAATCCTAAAACGAAGGTGATTCTATGTGCATCCTGTGGATCTCAAGATGTAGATGCCAAGGCAGGGTTCAAGGATGTCTCTAGAATGTTGCAATACATTTACCTTTTGAAAATAGCTCTACTTAGATCCAGAGCCGCGCTTACTAAATCCTACGTGGAAAGCCATCCCCCAGCGTTTCTGAGTGATGATTATGACAAACAAGTTGAGGATATTACTCGTAGGAGGTCCCTTAGAGAGGGTAGAAAAATTCAGAATGCCAACCAGGAGATTAAAAAGTCGATGATTGTTGAAGCTCCCATTGCAGATGCCGCAGGTACAGAGGATATTTCCGAAGAAGACAATGCCGATAAATTAGCAGAGAGCGTGGATTCCAAGCTTGATAGGATTGGGTCTGCTAAGAGATATCTGAAGAAACAGCCGTCACTGGGTAAAAAGGGCTCCAAAAATTTCAAAGTGGAAGATTTACCCAAGAGGCCAGTGACTGTCAATGCTACTATAACCTCCAAGATGCTTCAAAATGAAAAATCATTGACTCTCGATGATATTCCTAGGATTGTTTCCAGTGAGCAAGCAAGAGAATATAGACCTAATGCTTTCAGATACCAAAAAAGGAATTTTTCGCCAGCATTCGCCAATTTACCTCAATCGAAATCTGTCAATAACCATGAGGAAATTCCCAGGACCAAATCCATCAAGGAGTCAACTGAAAAGACTGATAGTGCACCCACCGTTGATGCCAGGAGAAGATATTCTGATTTGAACGATGTTGGTCATGAATATATGCGTCATGTTGCTGCATTCACGCTCTGGTATATGTTCAAGAATGAGTGTGATATCTCATTGGAGGATTACCTTACGGCTATCGATGTGAAGAGAAATGCATCATTCTGGGATAAAATATTTGGTAAAGATAAAGAATCCGAGGGTGGTAATCCTCAAAATACCGATTTCAAATCGGGTTCAGCGACGACATCTGGATCAGGTCATGGTGTCTTTGGTGTGCCATTAGCCACTGTTGTTAAAAAGTATGGGATTGATAGTGACCTTGGTGTAGGTGAATCTCGTGTCAGAATTCCTGCCCTAATTGATGAATTGATCAATGCTATGAAGACTCAAGATTTGAGTGCTGAGGGTGTTTTCCGACTCAATGGGAATATTAGAAGAATTAGAGCCCTTGTTGAGGAGCTTGATGGAAAGCATGGTAAACCAGATGAGGTTTTGCAAAAAATGGACTTAAAGGATGAAACACCGATTCAATTGGCTGCTATTCTGAAGAAGTTTTTGCGTGATCTGCCCATTCCTTTGATGACTTATAAATTGTACGATATTTTCATTTTGAGCCAAAGGATTGGGCTAAAGGGTAATGACAAACAGTTGGCGGATAGAGAAAATGTGTTGAGGATCTGTTATGCGATGTTACCTAAAGTCAATAGGGATTTGGCAGAGGTCTTATTTGCCTTCCTTGCCTGGGTGGCAACTTTTGCCCATTTAGAGGGTACGGCAGGAGAAGCCGATGGTGGATCCAAGATGGATACCCACAATTTGGCCACTGTGTTGACACCTAACATTCTGTACTCAAGCTCAGGAGGAAAAATTTCGCCGTTTGCTACTATGCTGGACAATGAAAGTAATGCTGGAGAGAGCCAATTTTTATCCATTGAAGTTATTAACGAAATGATTCAGAACAACGATGAAATGAGTATCATTCCGGACAATCTTTACCAATTATTTACTTTGTGTGGATTTGATAAGGCACGTGGAGTCAAAGTAGTTGGTGTTCTAAATGGATCAGTCAGCTCTACAAACGACAGCATCAAAAGGGAAAAGGATTATAATTTGAACACAAGGGATATAATTGCTAAATTAAAGGTCTCTTTGGAAAAAAATCCAAATGTGTTGAAGTGTTTGTAGGTTTGTACTGTATAAATATTAATGATAAATTTAGGAAAATTTTACGAAAAAAGTGTCGAATAAAGAGATCAATTAAGACTCATATGTCATCCACGGACTCTCCAAATTGATAAAAAGAGATACCCTTCGCTAACGAAAAGTTGATCTTCAAAAAATGACAGCTGAGGGGTTCGAACCCTCGCCTCCGAAGAGACCAGGACCTTAACCTGACGCCTTAGACCACTCGGCCAAACTGCCACTTCTTGTTAACAGTATCAAAATTAAATTTAGGTGGATTAAATGATTAAAAGCAAATTAGACCCTTTAAAACATTCATCTTCTCAGGAGTTATTATTAAATAAAACTCATTTCTTAGAAAAGGAAGTAATCAAAGACAGGATAATGAAAATATGGAGAAGGGGGTACGTATAACCAGGATAAATACATTTGTACATCATACAAGTTTAAATCAATCAATTTACTCACATTAAGACACAATAGCGTAACAGGCTTCCACAAGCCAATAAATATCTTCCCCTTAGATTCCATTTTGATTGGAGTTCCGTTAACGATTTTCAAAACCAGCGGTCATAACCAAAAGCAGGTGCAAATACATATTTACACTGTCCATGGCTGATCAGTATTATCATCATAGATAGTATTATATTTTCTGTTAGTTTTGAAAGTTTTGTTAACCATCAGAATTTCGTGATGGAGAAAGGCACCATCAGATAAAAGATAAATCTTGCAAGAACTACTTTCTTGGTGTTTATTTCGTGTATAAGATTGCAATAAGTGTGATAGGAAGCGTATGCAGCCTGTTGGAAAAAAAGATAAACACTTCCTCGACAAACAAAAAAATTAAATCGGCTATTTCGGTTCGGGTAGTCAGGATTCTCTTAAGAACCACTTTTGTTGATACGCAATTGATTCATGTTCTATTCACCCACCAAAGCTACCTTTCTATCACTGCGATAACCATGTTGATAATCCAACTATTAATTCCAAACTTAACTAATTGTTGTTGATTCAACTACTCTTACTCAATTCAAACAAAATAAATTCAATAGTGTAGTAGTATCTGGTGTATTTTCTCGCTTTGATTAATCTATCTTTATATTGGATCACACCTATTATTTGAATTTCCCATGATTTATTTTAAGGAATCGGCTCCATCTTACATAATACTTGGGTTTAACCTAAACGAACGGAACGAGGGGAACGAAAAAATATCAATCAAAT
The DNA here is from genome assembly GCA_030557035.1 of Saturnispora kantuleensis. Classification (NCBI taxonomy): domain Eukaryota; kingdom Fungi; phylum Ascomycota; class Pichiomycetes; order Pichiales; family Pichiaceae; genus Saturnispora; species Saturnispora kantuleensis. Next base: position 26,432 of record JAKTVD010000012.1, on the reverse strand, counting down.
TGGAGAAAACACCACTCTTCCTCCAAATCAGTGGAATGACCAGAAAAACCGAGAAGAAGCAAGATTTCTACGAAGCGTCCTTAGAATATGATTTTGGGGGTCCTGCTGGTGCATTAGGCATGATGATTGGTTTCCCATTGCTAATGTATTATATGTGGATTTCTCAATTGTTTTATGATGGTGCTCCGGCATGGCCAGCGGAGGGTGAATCATGGGCCCAATTTTTAGAAAAAATGTATGGATACTTTTTGGATTATGCTTATCCAACCACGCTTTCATTTGTTGTCTTCACCTCATTCATTTTTATTCAAGGTGTTCTATATGTCACTTTACCGGGTATCTGGACCAAAGGTCAAAAATTGAGACATTTGAACGACACTCAATTACCTTACTTTTGCAATGCCTATGCCACATTTTATTTCAGCATCATCAGTGTGTTGGCATTACATTTTACGGGTATTTTCAAGATTTACTACATCTTGGACAATTTCGGTGAAATCATGACCTGTGCCATCTTCTATGGTTTTATTTTCTCAATAGGCTTGTACCTATACACGCTTTTTATTTCCAAGGATTATCATAGAATGACAGGGAATCATATTTATGACTTATTCATGGGTGCTCCATTGAACCCAAGAATTGGTATCATTGATTTGAAGATGTTCTTTGAGGTGAGATTACCCTGGTTCACCTTGTTTTTTCTGGGGTTGGGTGTTGTTTTGAAGCAATATGAAACCTATGGTGAAGTTTCCAAAGAGGCATGGTTTTTATTTGCCTGTTATTACATTTATGCCAATGCTTGCTCCAAGGGTGAGGAATTGATTGTTCCAACGTGGGATATGGCATATGAGAAGTTTGGGTTCATGTTGATCTTTTGGAATATTGCTGGTGTTCCATACTCTTATTGTCAAGGTGCTCTTTACTTGTATTACCATGAACCAAGTGAATATGCCAAGAGTAACAGTTACATTCTTGGATGTACCGCCTTGCTTGCTATTGCGTATTATTTTTTTGATACAGCCAATGGTCAAAAGAACTCATTTAGAAAGATCATGTCGGGTGATAAGAACATCAGAAAATCATTCCCATTCTTACCATACCAAGTTTTGAAGGATCCAAAGTATATTAAGTGTGAGAATGGTTCCACTTTGTTGGTGGACGGGTGGGTCAAGTATGCTAGAAAGATCAACTATACCGCTGATTGGGTTCAATCAGTTACATGGGGGTTGATATGTGGGTTCAATTCCATCTTCCCATGGTTCTTCACGATCTTCTTCTTTATTGTTCTTATTCATAGAGCAAGTAGAGATCTTAGAAAATGCAGAGAAAAGTACGGTGAAGATTGGGACAGATATGAGAAGGAATGTCCATATCTGTTCATCCCATATGTTTACTAAATTGTTTTGTTATTCCGTATATAAAAGATTAGATCAGTCTTGTTCTGATATTGCCACCAACCTTTCATCAATTTCCTCTGTAGATAACTCTTTGAATCCCCCGCTTGTTGCCAAACCGATCTCCAAGTCAGTCTTTCTAAACTCTGAACCGATGGATGTGGAAAGAGTTGTGATTGCGTACTCCACAAGGGATTTCCAATCTCCCTTGTGAACAACCTGCAAAGACTCGTCATTCTTCTGAAGCTTCTTATAACTTCTTTCCACGCTAGTAAGCACCTCTGTTTGTTTTGGACCTGTTGAGACTGCCTTTGCCTTGAAATAATAACCTGCTGGATCTGTCTTCAATAATGAAGGTCCAAATTCATCATCAACTGCAATAAACGTTAAGGCAACCCCCATTGGACGCATATAAGCCCTCTGTGTATAAATTTGGGCCAGATTTGCCATTCTCTTTGCCAAAACATCAACCGGCATTTCATAACCATACTTGTACTTGTATTCGGCGGATTCCGTTCTAGCCCTCGTTGCCAACGATCTGGCATCTGCAATTGACCCTGTAGCAAGCATCCCCACCGATTGGGACACGGGGAAGATGTATGACACACTCTTTGGGTCCACCAATTTATCCGCCACCTTCTTCTGGTTCACAAAGACAACTGAATCTTCCCCAACAACGGCGATTGACGTGAGGTTTGCTTGATTAATTGCCTTAAAGGCGTACTCCACCTGGTAAAGTCTCCCCTCTGGGGAGAAGACGGTAATATGACGATCGAACCCAGCAGACATGAGAAATGAGTGATGGGTGGCAAATTTGATTTTGTTAAATACTCTTTTCTTCATGTCGTGGATTGAGCAGGACACTTTCCAGGCGGATGCCAAAACCCGTCGCCACAGTCCTCTTGGAGTGGGTACTGTAGGGGGACCGAGAGTGTCATACCACTTTAATCCCGCTGTTTCCCAGTACCATTACGGTGTTATGCATCCAATGAAGCCTTTTCGATTGATGTTGACCGACCACTTGGTGTCGGCATACGGTCTTCACCATGAGATGGACTTGTATCATACTAGACGTGCCACTGAGGAAGAGCTGGCAAACTTTCATTCCCAGGATTATATAGACTTCCTCCAGCGAGTGACTCCCCAAAATGCTACAAAGTTCATTGAAGACATCAAGAAGTTCAACATTGGAGACGATTGTCCAGTGTTTGACGGGATGTATGATTATTGTCAGTACTACGCAGGGGCCTCATTGGACGCCTCGAGAAAGTTGATAACAAACATGTCGGATATTGCAATCAATTGGTCCGGTGGACTTCATCATGCAAAGAAGTACGAGCCCAGTGGGTTTTGTTATGTGAATGATATTGTTTTGGCGATATTAAACTTATTAAGAGTTCATCCAAGAGTACTCTACATTGACATTGACCTTCACCATGGTGATGGGGTTCAAGAGGCCTTTTATTTAACCGACAGAGTGATGACAGTTTCGTTCCATAAATATGACGGGAATTTCTTCCCCGGTACAGGGAATTATGATGAGGTGGGTGTTGGTGAAGGGAAGCATTTTTCACTGAATGTACCTCTCCAGGACGGGATCGACGATGATAATTACATCCGACTGTTCAAATCGGTGATGGAGCCTGTGATTGCGAAATTCAGACCCACCGCCATTATCCAACAATGTGGAGCAGATTCATTAGGGCATGATAGGTTAGGATGCTTCAATTTGAATATCAAAGCCCATGGGGAATGTGTGAAATTTATCAAATCGTTCGGAATACCAATGCTAGTGGTTGGTGGCGGTGGTTATACACCAAGAAATGTGAGTAGACTTTGGTGTTATGAAACAAGTGTACTGACAAATACAGAATTGGATTTGAAGCTACCGGAAAACCTACCATTCAGGTCTTGGTTTGAGCCAGATTATTCTCTCCATCCCAATTTGGGAGATAGATTTGAGAATAAAAATAGTAAAAAGTATTTGGAGAACTTGAACGGTCAATTGATGGAGAACCTAAGATGCTTGAACCAAGCACCCAGCGTCCAAATGCAGGAAATTCCGCCGGATTTACAAAATATGACCGACGATAGGGAGGGGGAGTTATTCCAAGAGCTAAAGAAGGAATCGGAAGTTGACAAATACCTCAATACTCAAAGGTATTACATAAATAAGAAGGATGAAGCCAGATTAGGTGAGCTGATGAGCTGAGGGAGGAGATGTAAATTTACATCCATTGTATATTATCTGTATCTATTAATTGTCATTGCTAATTGTATATGTTGGTGGCTCAATCGAGTTGTCATATTCTGGTAACCCTCCTTCATTACTTGGATTGTATCCCGGCGGCAATCTCTCTTCTATTAAAAAATCCAAGGTTGCACAAGTTGAAAGCCAAACGATTTCATCATCACCAACAAACTCACACCCAATAACTAACTGGCTCGTTGTTTGTAATAAGTCCAGAACCGAACAATCACACCACAAAGGTCCTCCTACAACCTCCAATAATGATTTATTTTTACCATTCTGCCAATCCATCACACCCAACTGGGTGTTGATATACGACAGAGATTTTCTATGCATTAAGGTCGCATACAACTCTGTATCCAATTGGAAATGTAATCTCTTCATTTCATACTTCTCAGCAACAAGTTTGATTTGGTTCCCAATCGGTGTGAACACGTTGTAGAATTTTGGTAATCCTAATCTATTTCCCCTTGTATCGAGATCTGTCCAAACCAGTTCAGAATCAACAAAGGTGTTTTCTAAGTTCTTTCCTTGGTATGGGACTGCCCAATTAGCCACAGGAGTGTAAATTTCATATTTGACTGTGACATTAAGATTCAATCTTGGGTCGTTGAATTCCACAGTGGAGGGTAAGTACATCTCATGACAGGGGAATTCAAAGTCCAAATCTACCGTAGTACCACCAATAGTGGTCTGAGGGTAATCAAAAAAGGTTATTCTGTCAAATTGGCCATTCCTATTGACATAGATTGAACCTTTGAAACCATACTTTACTTGATTTGCTTTCCTCTTAAAAAGCCCCCTTTTTTGCTCTCCTTTCAACGTCAATCTACCGGTTATGCGGTTGTTAGCTATAGAATAAGAACCGAATGGCGGTGGAATCAATTGGATTTGATCCATGCTTATCGGTAAGAAAAAAGTATTGAAATCAGAATAAAACTCATTTAAGTATACACTATATACCAATCATAACGATACTCCCAATGCAATTATTTGAATTGTGTTTCGGTGACACCAGCACCCATAGCAGAGGTAGAAGAGACACCACCGGTGACCAACTTAACAATGGAATCAACGTATTCAGCACCGGACCACTTCTGGTGCTTGACAACTTCAACACCGGTCTCGATTTCCTTGGCTTGAATGTTCTGACCGTAAGCTCTCATACCGATTTGAGCAAAATCTCTAGCAAAGTTGTCCACAGCCAAGGCAGTAGTGTGCAAACCAGCCAAGGTGATGAATTGCCAGACGAAACCCAACTTGGCCAATCTTGGAATGTAGGTTTCTTGTTCTTGCGGAGTCATGGCAGTGTTCCAGTTGAAAGATGGAGACAAGTTGTAAGCCAGCCACTTGTCTGGGTAAACAGCCTTGACACCTTCGGCAAATTCCTTAGCTTGTTCGTAAATTGGCAACTTTGTTTCCATCCAAACCATGTCACAGTAGTCAGCAAATGCTCTGGCTCTGTTGATCGCACATTGAGTACCACCCATGTATCTGTAGTAACCTTCTCTGACCCTTGGTTTGTCCCAGTTGAAGGCAATATCGTAACCCAAGATTTCCTTGGCAAGGGCTCTTGCTTCGGTGTTGGAGTGACCAGATAATGGGTTGATGGTATCGTTGAACTTCTTAACAGCAGCAGCTTTGTCGATGATCTTGGAGTCGGTATTAACGGCAGTTTCAAAAGCTTCGTGGAAAAGCATGACACCTGCATCCTTAACCCATTGAGCTTCCAATTGTTCTAATTCAGCACCGTAAGCACCGTTAAGTTCCGCCTTCGTCATAACATCAACCAATGGTTCGATATCAGCATTGGTGGAACCTTGAATAAAGTAGTGATCCCTGTTATCAATGGTTGAAGTGATCAAAGTGGCGGCTTCAGAATCGGTTCTGGCAACAATCAAAAGGGAAGATCTGAAGACATCTGCAGAAGTTCTGATACAGATCAACCTGTTAATATGTTCCTGAATTGGAACCAAAACCTTACCACCCATGTGGCCACACTTCTTCGTCCCGGCGGCTTGATCTTCAATGTGAATACCGGCAGCACCGTTTTCGATGAACATCTTTGTCAACTTGAAGATGGCAGTAGTACCACCGTGACCGGTATCACCGTCAGCAATTATTGGTCTTAAAAAGTCAGTGTAGTTCAATTGGGCCCTTTCTTCTTTGGAAAGAGAGAATCTTTCTTGTCTTTGCTTTCTATCATGGAACAATTGAGCGTAAAATAAGTGTTGGACCTTATTTGGGACCGTATCCATTGGGTAATCTGCCAAATCTGGGGAAGGTTCGTTAGAAGTGGATGCAGTTGAAGAACATTGCCAACCGGAAACGTAAACGGTATCCAAGTACTTGGCCATTTGAGCAACATGAATTGGATCCAACGCTCCAAAGGTGAAAGAAGCAGTGCCGTTTTTGTAGTGTTCAGAGATCAAATCAAAGGCCTTTCTAGCCATGGCATCACTGGCATTTGGGTTCACCAAAGTGGATCTTCTCTTCACGATCTCTTCAGCTGTGTATGGTCTTTTGATACCGGCCCATCTTGGTTCGGACCACCATTGGTTGACCTCATCAACCTCCTTTTGAAATTGTTGTTCTTCTAAATCGACGTCGATTGCTGTGTAAACCATCTTTGTTTCTTGGTGAACTCTTAATGTCTTCCGAGCAAAGTGGGCGACCCCCTACCTTTTATATTCATTTCGGGTTGTGATGCTGAGCTTCCGTTACTCCGCATGCGCCTCCCGGATGTGTCATCCACCCAATGCGCCACACGGAGAAATGGAAAATAGTCGGTTACGTAATTGAATTACGTAACCTATTTTTTTTCTTTTTTTGAATCAACAAGAATTGTTAAACCAAGCAAAGAAGATTGATGGAATTCGATCAAAAGAAGAAACACATCTTAAAGGAGATCACCGAGACATCTCCTGATTTACCAGATGCTTCACCAAAAGGTACGATTGATATCCTTTGCTGGCCATTAATTAATCTAATAAATTCCCATAAGGACTTGGTTACAACTTCTTCTTGTTCTGGACGTGTCTCAGTTTTTATTGAGGGGAATAAAAGAAGCGAAAATGAAGCTCAGATAGGTGCAAAAGGTAATGGTGGTCATTGGTTATTTGTTACTCATGATAAGGATGAATTGCCAAATTGGTGGGTGGATAAGTTTGAAACCGAATCTTCTTCACCAATACCCCAGTTGACTTCAGAGACAAGGTATGTTCTATTCAAATACGAACCGGTCATTTTTCATGTTAAATGTAGGAACTTTGAAAGTGCTTCCCGTTTGTATTCTACAGCAATGGGGTGTGGGTTTAGAGAATCAGGTATAGGTGCCAATAATAATGTAGCCATTAGAGTTTCGATTAGGTTGGATATTCCCATTGGTATCTATACCAAGGAGGAAGCGATTGTGCCAATGGTCAACTTGGAATATATTAAAACAGTTACAAAGTTGGCGAATGATAGATTTCTTGAGAATGAGCGTAAGTTGCAATTGTTATTTGATAGGATTAAACAAGAGGTAATTGATGTTAAAGATGTGCCCCAGTCAGTGAAGGAAACTAAAGAAGAAAGAAAGATGAGGAAAATGAAGGAGGGGATGGCCAGAAGGGAAGATGTTAGAATGGAGAAGGAAGAAAAGAAAAGGTTAAAGGCATTAGAAGAGGATAAAGCATTGGATTCTAAATGATATCTACGCGTTTTTTAATAGAGTAAACAAGGTTAAATGCTAATTCGACACAGTAGACGTGAATTGGATTCACAGCAAGGGACATTGTTTTCATTCGCTTGACTGCAGGGTTGGAGTCATTTCTAACGCGGATCAGAATTTTACTTATATTTACACTTGGAAACAGTTGTGTCAAGCTCTAATGCGATAATAGATGTAACGAGGATGTAACAATTTATTGTTTTGTGATACGGTGTAATGAGCATCATCCTTTAATTTTTTTGCATGGAAGTTTATCTCAAGTTAGTTGTTATTGAACAAGGGTGCAAGGAAGCTTCAGAGGAGTTCCAATAGGGAGTTGGCCAAGTCAATAACTTTGGCCACTCCTAGAAATAAAAGGATTTGAACTTTGACAGGAAGTGAATATTTGGGTGGTATCATTAAGGGCTGGAAAAGTATATCTACATTGTGTTCTGATTCACCAGAGAAGAAACTGAGGGTGTTCATGGTTCCCATTCAAAAATAAACATATTTGTTTCCTGATTTTCACAGCATGAAAGAAAGGATTGAGACCCTGGCAATGATAAATCACAATCCAGCGATGAGCAGTAGCTCAATTTTCAAAAACAATTTTCAATTGATTGATCAGGATTAGGGCCAGTATAGCGTTCCAACCTCCCATTATGGCTTACGGACTAGATTTCTTTTAATCTCAATTCAACTTTGAAAGCACCATTGCTCAACCACTGAATAAATTCCTCGATGACTTGAAATTTGTCGTATTCAATGTGCTCCAAACATCCAGTGAATTAGAAACAATGAGATAAACAATGAGCAATTCTTTGTAATGGATGAGACAAAGATACACTATCAATGAATATCCAATCACAAGATGATAATATTATAATTTCTGGTCCAGCTTTCACTTTCAAAAGTCATGATGCAATTAATGTTGATAAATCTAATCAATTGAGAAACTCTCATTTTGGAATAGAAGTAAGTTACTTCTTTCATAATTTCACATTTCAGTTCAAAATAATAGCTGAGCACTTATCTGATACGTCAATTTGGTGTGTTCGAATTGATAAAGCAAACAAGTCGTCTGAAAACAAGTGACAACTTTTTCAACTGGCTTATACTTGAATACCACATATTTTCTTGATGGATTTGAAGTCCATTTCATATATTTCTTTGATGATTTTAGCACAGGGATCATGAAATTTGTTGCTGAAATATTGTCGCAACAAAAAAGAAGGGCATCGTCTTTGCGCTCATATGCTCCGCAAGGAATTTTATTTGCCACATTTCTTGCCCATCTTTCTTCTTTATCGATAACAGTTCTTGAATAAGATATTAACGAGAATTGTTACCAATGAAAACTTCTAATATTATGAAATCAATTACCGCATCACCAAGAGAATCTTTGAAGAAGTTCCTTGGTGTCAAATCCAAGCCATCGTTGAGAAGGAATTCCCCAACGGGTGGCAACTTTCAACAAGTTTCCAAGACTTACCTTGTTGATAGAGCATTCCCATCAACATATCTGGAATGGGTAGAACACAGGAGGCAGTTTTACAGCCTGTATGGAGGTTTCTGTAGGAAAGTTGTGGAGGGCAAATTTGCTCAGCAAGTTACGTCCGATGTTGTTATTGCCAAACCTGTAAATGAGGACAGCAAGGCAGGAATTGAGGTCACTGATCCAATCAACAATATCGGCGGGGCTACTCGTCCTTCTTTTATTGGTGTTGCTGCATCACTTGTTGCTGGGAAAGCAAAGGTGCCAAAAAAGGGTTGTGTGTCCACCGGAGTGTCTATTGGTGTCATCGCACTCCTTGTGGCGATTTCATTTTTTGTTTTCATCGCCCAGATGGCTCCTGAGGCAGTCCCTCTTCTTTCAATTGGCACTATTGTGCCATTTGCTATTACTCTGCCTGTTGATGTCCCGGCTATTGCATCAATCGATGGTCCCGTCCTGGTTCCCGGTGTCATGCAATCTGCTGTGGATATACAGGCTATTTCTTGTATCAGGTCCATTGCCATTGTTCCTGCCCTTGTGGCTGCTAATATTTCAGCTACTCGTGATGCAGATATCGTCGTTGAAAGACGAGTGGGACCCCCAAGTGTCAACGCCCTTACACCTGCTGAGGTCAATTTGAATGTGTTTTATGCAATTCCAGAGGGGTATATTTCAATTGCCGACTGGGATGAGTTGATGAGGCTTATGGGCTCCCTCTTGGCAGTTGTTGTGATTCACCGCTTGTTAACTCATGGTGATTCAAATGGCAAGGATAAAGCACCTCTCATTGGTGGTATTCTGGTTATCGACCCTATTATGGACATTGGTACTACCGTTGTTGCTGCCGAGGCGTCATTGTGTGTCTCTATACCCAATGATATTTCTGAGGAGTCATCTTCTGTGAAGTGTGTCTCTATACCCAATGATATTTCTGAGGAGTCATCTTCTGTGAAGTCAGACTGCCTCTTTGAGTCGGTGGAAGAGGATGAATGCCTGAACGTTGAATGGCAAACTACTCCTTCACCAAACCAAACACCGAAGCACACGGTGCCAAATACCCAGCCTTTGGTGGAAATCCCTGCCAAAGAGGGGTTCTACGATGAGATGATAGAAAGGATTGAACGTGTTAAAATAGCTATGCTGGGTGGGCCAATCCCCAAATACCTAGAGGACATGGGGGTTGTGCGTGTTCTGGTTGATTGTCCCGAGAATATGAAGATCCTTGACGAGCTTCATAGACAACTCGATGATCTCGAGGCTCTCATTGGTGAAGAAAGTCTCGAAGCTGACAATATTATTTCGAACGTTGACTATTTGGATATCTTTGGTTGCTCCGTTATTCAAGATGTGTTTTCCAACCTAGGAAGTGATGATTCAAAGGTTGACACGGTGGCCACCACTGGGCTCAGCAGCTCGGGCGAGGAGGCCAAAAGTGAAAACACTGAATTATCGGAGTATCAAAAGAGGCGAAAGACTAGAGACAAGGCCAGAGCAAAGGAGAGAAGAAAAAATGCAAGGAAGTGTGGCAAGATTGCTGAAAAGACTGCAGGCGGAAGACCTATTTCCACCACCTAGAAAATCTCAAGGGAGACAGTAAGAGGCGATCACCTTCTCTGATATTTTTCTTTTGCTTCTTCATTACTGGCGCTTAACCGTTTTGATCAACCGGTTTCTCATGCATTATTATTATTGGATTTGATCTGAAGGAATGAAGCAAAACAATAAAAACTAAAATAAAAAATAAAAAATAAAATAAAAAATAAAATAAAAAATTAAAAAAATATATCAAAAAAAAGATATAAGTATGAATATATTTAGCCTTTGCAGATAGGAGGTGAAGATGTTTAGTTATTTTATATTTGAGCTTAAATTGCATGCAAAATTAACTTTCAAAATTGTAGAGTAAATTTTACTTTGGATTTGTTCGTCAATTTAAATCAATTCCAATTGGGATATACTACACAGATACACTGGGTTCATCACATGCAATCACTTGCTTCACGTCCCATAAAAAGGTTGCAACGCATTAGACCAAGATTTTTCAAATAAAGTCAATCTCTGTAATATCTCTTGTACCTTTAGTGATCCGCCATTTATTCTGAATTGGATCAACCATCGGCTCACCTCTTCTATTCTTCCAAGACCATAGCTGAGACATCTCTTCGTCTTCAAATCCCCCCAGTAACCGCTCAACAATGTATTTACCAATGTTTGGAAAGAATTTGAATCCATGACCTGAATCACCCGTAGCAACAAATACATTCTTCAAATGTGGCACCTGATCAATGATAAAATGAGAACCTAAAGTATCGCCAATCCAGCATACTTTATGATCGATAATGGGGTGATTTTGTAACTTTGGAACATAGTGAGCCAGAAGCTTGTTCACTTCAACAACTCTTTCACTGGGAATGGTATCCTGTGGGAAGTCGGTTTTAAACCTTGGTAATGAAACTTCAGCTTCTCTAAATGTTGATTTAACTGTCCGTTTGATACCACCACCATTTAAGCAAACTTTCAGTCTTTTACTTTCCATATCCGGTTGAAAGAAATATCCTAGATCACCATCAAAAACAACCGGCATATCCTTGTATAGTTCATATTCCTCGTCACTCAATTGAATATGAGTAACAAAAAGTCCTGTTGCTGACTGTTGATTCTCTAAATCAACAAGTTTACCTGTATTGGCTCCTAGTGACAGTAGAACCTTCTCAGATTTGAAAATCGATCCTCCCTTTGTAATAACTTCTCCCTCTGATCCGATGGAGGTCACGTTACCATCATCGTCAAACTTGAATTGAACTCCTAACTCTTGCAGGTGATTGTAAACGTCTTTTAGGGTCTGGGCAGATTTTCCCAATCCACATTCAGGATTCCATTTGATTTCCTTTTCGATAGCCACATTATTTCCTTTAAAGCATGCAAACATATCTGATAAATCACTACCTCCTCTCCAGTACTGATACTTTCTTCCTTCTCCATATTTCTCAAGGCTGGCAATACCTTCTCTTTCATACTGGATTCTACCGCTATGACTCACTGGTGTAGCAAGAACTCTTCCACATTCTACATAGCTAGCAGAAAAGAGGGGCTCGTCTCTCCATAGCTTCAGTGCTTCAATTGACAGCTTAGTGTAAAGCTCCTTGTTATATTCACATCGAATAATCTTGTTGAAATCACAGGCGGCAGACCACGGCGATGGAGGTTCATATGCGTCCAAAACGAGAATGCTAAGAGGACTAATGCCTCCCTTTACCAGGTGCAGAGCGGTGGACAATCCAAAGACTCCGGCACCAACAATTACAAATTGATATTCCATCTCCAAAGAGGAAGCTTAGTAAATGTATACAGTAAGTGTGGAAGAAGATTAATCCTGAGGGGTTGATTCCTTTTCGAGAAACTCGGTCCAGAGGGAAACAAAGCTCTGGGAACTCTTCCTCATAGGCAGCATGTCCACAACTGAGTTTGATTTCGATCTTACTCCACCTCCAATTAATCCGGCATGACGCTTCTTATCATCATCCCAGTCAAGGAAGTTGGAGATCAACTGGAGAACCTCAAATTTCTTGGAATCAAATCGATCTAGTTGGAGGAAGTTTATTAAGAGATTGGAAATCAATTCTCTGTCAACGGTTTCAGCATTAGAGTTCCTCTTTAGTAATTTCATTGCTTTGGATAAGTGTTCGTTGGTCTTGATTATCTCATGTCTCAACTTACCTATTTGGAGCTGTTTTTGCTTTAGATCATCCTCCAGTTCACTCAATCTGTCAATGGATTTATCCTTCTCCTCTATTTGGGATCTCAAAATTGACATTTCCTGATCCAACCTTGCCATTTGGTCTAATTTAGACTCAAGTTGAAACTTGGACTGTTCTTCAAGATTCTTCTTCTGCTTATTTAGCATCTCAATTTCCGACTCCAATTGATCTATTTTTGTTTCTAGAGATGCCCACTTTTCTAGGAGATCATTCTTTTCTCCGTTCACTTTATCATATAGTGATTTATATTCATGAATTTCCGCTGCCATCGCACTCTTTGAAACCTTTTCCTCTTGCAATAAAATCTTGTGCTCTTCTAAACTGTCTTTCAAGTCTTTTGTTTCTAATTCCAATTTTTTATTATTAGTGGTCAATCGTTTAACATCAATATCATATTCATCAACCTTTATTGATAGATTTTTTTTTGATTTGACGTTTTCATCTTGTAGCCTTTGACATTCACTATTCATATTTTCCAACTCAAGTTTCAACTCCTTTATTGATCCTGTCAGAGTGTCTATTTGGGATTTATACGCGTCATTCTCAACTGACAATTTATTCAATGAAACTTTCGATTCTTCTAATTCCACCTCGGATGCCTTCATTTTCGTAAAAAGATTCTTCATAGCTGAAACTTTACCCAGTAAATTATCATAGTTATTTTGGATCTCTTGAGCTTCGAGCGTCTTTTGTTTCAATTGGTTTGCCAACTCAGATTCTTCAACTTTTGGTTCTGAATCTTCATTTGATGCTTTTTTTTCCACTTCCAATTCAAGCTGCTTGATTCTCTCCCTTAATTCTTCCAGTTCCTTCTTCGCGTCTGAGTTCTCCTCTTCAATTGGGTACTGGTCAAAGGATTTCCCTTCGTTGGAACTTCCTTCCAGAACTTCCTCTTCCGCTACAGTATCCACGTCGTTACCATCTCCATTAGTTACTTCCACGGCAACTTCTTTCACTGTAGCAGGTTCATCCGTCTTTCTGGGCTGCTTGTTGGTCTTTTTACTCTTTTTAGCCATATCCAAGAATGATGACGCGTCCACTCAATTCCTACAAATTTTTAACCTCCATATTTACTGAACAGATATGGACTTTTTGACATATCTGGTGGTGCTAGTTGGTTTTGCTTTAAGGGTAACAGTTCCTCAATTGTTGAATAGTTTATCACCCCTTTTGGATCAATTTGTTCTTCTTTCAACGCCCATAAATTCATATAGAACACTCAATGAGGGTATGTTTCTTTTAAACAATGGTATGAATCCATACACAGATCAAGGTCAAATTCTACACCACCCACCTCTAGTACTGTATTTGATCAACTGGATTAAAGTCTCTCCAGTGAAAGACAATTTGGAAATCAACATATTCTATGCTCTAGTGGACACATTCTTTGGTCTTCAATTGATCAAATTGAACAGAAACCTTCAAACAGGATTTAAGTCCTACCAAATTGCCCTCTTTTACATGTTTAATCCAATGTCATTGGTTTCCACCCTTGCAAAATCAACATATTTGTTGAGTAATTTGTTCATTCTTACAATGTTGAATTCAATAGTTGTTGGTAAATACACTGCGGCAATGATTTGTTTGAGTATTGCAACATATTCATCATATTATCCATGGTATTTGGTGATTCCATTGGCTTATTACATTTATGATGAATCCAACTCTGTCTTGAAATCATTGAAGATGATACTTATTTATTGTTTATCATTGGTCTCATTGTTGGTGCTCAGCTATCAATTAACAAACTCATGGGATTTCATTGATTTATGTTATGGATCAATAATTAAATTCGAAAAGATCACACCAAATATTGGTCTCTGGTGGTATTTCTTCACAGAAATTTTTCAATTCTTCAGTCCATTTTACATTGGATTGTTCAATATCTACACATTCATATTTACAATACCGTTAAGTATAAGATTTATCAATGGGAAGAATGTTAATAGTGTTGTTTTTACAGTTTGGTGTATACTAGCATTCACAACTTTTGCTAAGGGTTATCCATGTTTACCGGATTATGCGCTCGTTTATACGGTGTTGATTGTTTTCAAATCGCTTTTTGGCCAGTTAAAATTTTCTCCGTTGATCATTTACGTTTCATTGCTGGTAGTGATGTGTTTATCTCCAATATTTTACTTTGTTTGGATGGCTTTCAATTCAGGAAATGCCAACTTTTTTTATGCAATAGGATTGGCATTGAATATTTTGCAAATGCTGATTTTGAGTGACTTCATTTGGGCGAAGATTAAATTAGAATACCCAAAGTTGACAGCTGGCATAAAATTGACCCAAATTTGATGAATGGCATAAAATTGACCAAAATTCAAGATTTCATATCTGTTCAGTTACCCATTTCTGTATAATCAACATATATCTATTTCATTAGCAAAGTTATGATACGGAGGGTGTGGGCTAGTTTAAAATGGGATAGGTTCCAAGATTAGCAATCTTGAGTTGTTAAAAGCAGCACCATGCCCAAATTTCTAAAAGAATAATGCCATCATAATTTCTTCTTAAAATAGCAATCAATTCATTCGTTATGCAATTCATTTACTTTTTATCTTTGACGCCAGTGGCATTAGCCGCCACATTTGAAGAATTTTCAACAACAACATTAACTATTACTTCTTGTAATCCCGATGTCACCAATTGTCCTGCTACAGCCACAATAGGAAATCAAACAATACCTGTTACAACTGGAGTTAGCAACATAACCACAATTTCAACTTTTATTGGTGAAGCTGGTTCCATGAATGTTGGTGCTGGTATTTTAGCGGCTGCAATTGGCGCTGGTGCTCTCTTGATTTAAAAATGGTCTCTTTAAAGTTGGTTCTTTTTCTTTAATCTTACATTGGATTCATTTTATTTTCGATTATATATGTCGTTCAATTTCTAATGTTATATCTACTTTTTTATCTCTTAAAATTCCTCTTTGGTGCTGTCCTATTACCTCTTACATTGGGGTTATTGATATCTTCCAAAATCGCTCCTATTTTGGATAAAAGCTGGGCATTTTCTTGCTCAGCAAATATCAATCTCTCACTCGATAGCCCCATATCCGGTATCGTGGAATCAGAAACTAATCGACCGATTTCGGATTTAAGAGTCGTCTGCTTCTCTTCATATTCGCCGATGCTTTTTTGCGATTCCAGTATCGACTTCTCCGCTCTTTCAATCTCCTCAGTCATATATTTTGATTCATTATTTGATGATTCCAATTTATTCTCCATTTTTTGAATCTCCTGAAGCAAGTGGTGTTTCTCTTGAACTCTTTTGGCATATTCGCCAACAGCTGAATCCTTCGTGAATTCTTCAAAGCGTTGTTCACATTCCTTAATTGTGACTTTTAGATTTTCTGTATCCTTTTCAAATTGGCTAATTTCATCGTTAACATTCTTTAATTTGACCTCTTTTTCATTCAATAATGCTTTCATTTT
This sequence comes from Saturnispora kantuleensis, assembly GCA_030557035.1. Taxonomy (NCBI): domain Eukaryota; kingdom Fungi; phylum Ascomycota; class Pichiomycetes; order Pichiales; family Pichiaceae; genus Saturnispora; species Saturnispora kantuleensis. The sequence goes on along the minus strand of JAKTVD010000012.1, from coordinate 10,403 downwards.
TTCTAATTCCTTGTTTGCTTCCTCCCAATGAGCAACTCTAAAAGCATTGAATTCTTCAAATGATTTTAGATCTTGTTGAACCTTCCCCCATTTTGTTAGAACTGTTTCATAATCAAAAAGCAACGTATGAGTCAATACTTCTCCACCTCCCAACTCTCTTGAAATCCCGGTTATATGAGCGTATCCACCTAAAAGTGGGTTTGTTAGATACCTCTTTTGCAATCTCTTTTCCAGATAATACCCACCATCAAAAAAGTTGGATTTTTTAGGCCTATCGTGTTTTTTAACCTTTCCATCGGATCCTATATCTGAAGGATCGAATCCAAATTTGACTTCCCTTAGTAAGGACCGCTCAATATCATCACCATTATATTTTCTGATTGGTGGCATGTCTGGTAGTGACCATTTTGTTGAATCCGGATTCGTCAAGTAGGGTCGTAAATATGCTAAATTATCAACGTAAACAGGATTCAATCCACTGGGAATGTTTCCTATTTTTTCTCTCAAACAAACAATTGCAGCAACAATCTCTGCCAAATGGGGTTCTAACTTATCTAACGATCTATCGATATTCATGAAGTTGTGACAAACATGTTCAACTGAATTGATTGTTAATAATTCAATAAAAGTTGTTGATAAATCGGTGTACCTTTTAATCCATTCATTCTCTATATCAGTCATAGGATCCATGTTGATAACAAATTTAAAATGAGTTTTGCCTCTCCTACCCATATCAATATCATTATTTGAGACGAAATCAGAACCGATAATATGCGCCACAATTTTACCACCATTATTGCCGCTCGACTTTTTGTTGGCCGTAGAGTCCCTCAATTTGATACCTTTATGTCTAATTATGGTATATTTATGACCCATACAAAGGGCGTCCAACAAATCCAACATTTTATTTGGAAACCCAATGATACAAATTTCCATCGATTCCCGATTCGTGGCCAACTGTGAAAGCAAATGTGAGAGTGTTTGGAACTTACCACTAGTATCCATTAATCTTTTTGGAATGTCTCTTGTTGTCAGTGACTTTGGAAAGTAATGATCAATCAATAAATATGGGTGTGAACAAATAATCAGTGAGTTCTTCACCATGGTATGTAGAGATTCTTTAGCCACTTCTAATGATGACCCTGCCGGTGCATTGAAGAACTTAAGAATGTCAGAGTAATGAAGTGAAACTATTTGATCCTGCAATTCCATCTGCATTGGACTGGATGGTGCAGCCAATCTATATCTTTTTCTCATGACGTAAGCCCCACTTGGAGGGCTCCAATGGGCTGCCCTCAGGTGGGGTTCAGGTTGTGTATCCAAGATTTTGAGCAAATCCATAAAGAAAAGTTGGCAATATTCATGATCAAAAAAAAGTGTATACATACATATAACCTGTTGTCTTCAAATGTCTAACCAATTGGCAGATGACGCGATCGCCCTCTATGATAGACAGATCCGCCTTTGGGGTGCTGCAGCACAGGCCACTTTAGGTTGTTGTCGAATTGGTCTCATTGGGATTGGAGGACTAGGTGCAGAGATAGCTAAGAATTTGGTTTTGGGAGGTATTGCAAGTATAACCATCATTGACAACACCATCACCACTGTGGGCTCTCCAACTTTTTTGTGGGATGTTCACAATGATGTTGGAACCAATAGGGCAAAAGCAAGTGAAGTGAAACTCTCAGAATTGAATCCTAGAGTGAAAGTTTCAGCCCTGGATCAAGAGTGGAGTGGGCTGGATACTGAGTTTTGGGGTCAATTTGATGTCGTAATTGCCACTCAGTTGACATCTGGTGAAATGGAAAAGCTTAATATAATTACCAGAGGCTTAAAAGTGCCATTATTGATCACTTCCTGTCATGGAATGTTTGGTATGGCATTCATTGATGCCATTGAATCCAAGGCTTGGATCACTAAAGAAAAAAGTTCAACAAGAGCTTTGGGACCTTTAGATGCTTGGTCTTTAAGAGAACTGGTCCATTTTGAAAATTTTGAAGACAATGGGACTGAATGGGATCGATGCTTAATTAAATCCAATTTCAGACCTTGGAAAGATCGTAAAGCGGGATTTATTAAAGATATGTATCCTAGCGAAAGGATGATTATAAAGAAGGTCAAGCCAGTATTTGTGACAATCTTGGCCTTATTGGAAATACCAAAGAACCAAGAAGTGACCATCGATCAACTTAAAATCAAATCAAGGGAAATCATTGAAAAGTTCCAACTACCCGCAGAGATAATCAGTGACGAAATTTTGGAAACACTTGTTAAACATGCACGTGTAAACTTTCAGCCCACATCTGCAATTCTCGGAGGTATGGTGGCACAGACTACAATCAATTTAATTGTTGAAAAAGAGCTTCCTCAGAACAATTTCATACTTTTAGACGGTTTCAAAAATGAGATGCCAATTTATACTATATAATCTAATCTTCCATATTGTACACTTTTATGTCTCCAGACCACCCAACTGATACTATGTCATCCCCCAAGGTGGCAACACCCATTAACTTATCCACCCCAGTAAACTTTTTAATGATTCTCCAACTATCACATTCTGTCAACCCGATCGAACCATCGTAGGAAGTGGTTACCATAGTTAAATCATCATCCATGAACTGGATATCTGTAATTACACTCTTATGGATCGGGATATCTGTCAGCTTGGAACTCATTCTCAAATCCCAAATGATCACGTTGTTATCCAAACCACCTGTAGCCAATTGATTGCCATTGGATCTGAACTTTAAAGATTGAACACCGCTCGCATGGCCATCTTTAAGCAAATCCATCACTAATTGGCCTGTTCTCAAATCCCAAATCTTGGTAACACCATCAAGACCTCCTGTTGATCCCAGTAATGATCCATCCGGGTGGTTATCGATGCTTGTCACTTTACCAATGTGACCCTCTTGATAGTATACCTCAACTCCTTTATTTGTATCCCACATTCTCCAAGTTTCATCCCAGGATGAACTAAAAAGATGACCACTACCATGAGGATGATATTGGACTTTAGTGATTCTTCGATTGTGACCCATCAATGATCCTTGATCTTTTAAATTTGAATCAAATATTTTGATTTGAGAATCAAACCCACCTGTTGCAAATCCTCCTGTTGAATTAATTCCTACATCACTGATCTTATCACCATGATACATCTCACCTTCAACAGTCAAATCGTTTGAATTCAAAATATAAACTTTACCATCCCAAGAACCAACAGCTATTGAATCTCCACCGACTACGTACTTACAACAGGAGGTAAACCTCGTACTAACATTCTGCGTGCCCTGGTGGTTCATCGTGTCCCGAAGTTTCTGGTATCGGGTCCTCCTCTTTATCAATGTTTCCACCTCATCGTATTGAGACCAGCCATCATATTGTTTCTGTAATCTTCTTTGAGCCCTTGTTAAAGATTCCCTCGCAATCTGAGTCCTTAGATAATAAAGAGATTCATCCCCAGGAGTGTAAAAATCCTCCTGATCAGACTCTATATCAGACATCAATTCAAAAATATAATCGAAGCTAGTGGGAAATAATTAAATCCCAGTAAATTTCGAAGTGGATTTCCCACCTTTTTTTTGGATAGTTTTACTGGGGAATTTTCTTTTTTTCGTTTCATTCTACAAAGCTCAGTATTACAAGCCATAGTCAAAAGGTTAAGGATCAAGTAAATTGTCATTTTTGTAGAAGGCTTTATATTTCAATGCCATCAGTTGATTCAATTTCCTTCTTTTGAGCATCTTCAACTGAATTGTGGTAGCTTTCCTAACCTTCAAAATATTGATTGGTAGATGGCGGGGACTCCTTGAACAAGTAATTGTAACGAGCCAAATTAATCGAAATACTATGCTCAGCCACTATCTTTGGAATCTCAAATAGAATATTAGAAAGTATAAAATAACTGGAAGTTAAATGTTTATAAGAAAAGGCAGATTGAAACCCCAAAAACTTAAGCCTTTATCTCAGCTTCCAATTCATAGAAGGATTCAACAATGGCCTTGACAATGATGTCAGCATGTTCTTTCTTGAAGGTGAAAGCAGGACCAACAGTAACGTGATCACCGTGGGAGGTGACATCGTTCAAGCCGTTGTAGGTGTAACCAATAGTACCAGAAGCACCCATAACCACAACACCCTTGTCAAAGATCATCTTGTGGAGCTTTGGACCGGTAGCCAAAGAGGGGTCAAATGGTTCCTTGCTGGCCTTATCCTTGACAGCTTCAACAGAAATAAAGTTACCTGCACCTCTAACATCACCAGCAATTGAACAATCAGCTAATTTTTCCTTCAATTGATCCTTCATGTAAGCACCCAAGACTCTGACGTTTTCAACCAAGTTGTCTCTGACAATCTTTTGTTGAACTGCCAAACCAACTTGACAAGTGAAAGCGTGGGAGTGGTAGGTTTGGGCACCAGCGATAAAACCAGAACCTTCACTGAAAGCATCGACAATCTTCTTTGAGAACAACAAACCGGCCAAGGTGACGAGACCGGAACCAATGGTCTTACCAACAGAACAGAGATCTGGACCACCAGTGGTCAAACCAAATTCAGGGTGCAAGAACGTGTAGTCGTAACCACATCTACCCAAACCACACATGACTTCATCCAACATGAAAAGGATACCGTACTTCTCACACAAAGCCTTGATACCATCAAGATAACCCTTTGGTGGGGTTGGAGTACCGATTGTGGAACCACCGACGGTTTCAATGATCAAACCGGCAATGGTGGATGGGTCATTCTCAATCATGGTCTTTTCACATTGTTCCAAGAGGAATTGACAGTATTCTTCTTCGGATTGACCCTCCTTCCAGTCTCTGTATGGGTAAAGTTGAGGCATCTTTGGGGTTTGGTCATCAGAAAGCAAGATTGGCTTAAAAGGTGGCTTTCTAGTACCATCACCGACAGAAAGGGCACCAATGGTGAAACCGTGATAGGATTGGAATCTGGAAAGAAACTTGTATCTCTTACCATCACCCTTTTCCAAGTGATATTGTCTCATGATCTTCATAGCGTTTTCAGTGGCTTCAGAACCTGACATGGTCCACAAGGCAGATTCAAAAGCACCTTGAGATCTTTCACACATGAATTTACCCAATTCTTCTGCTGGATCATTACCGTAGTAAGCACCAAAAGTGTAAGCGTATTGTTGACCCCACTTGGTGAATTGGGAGACAATTTCTTCATCAGAGTGACCGAGGGAGCAAACTGCAGCACCGGAAATACCGTCCAACTTCACAACTTGTTCCTTGGTCTTTGGATCCTCCAACACCAAGTACATACCATCATTCTTGGAACCGACACAGATGAGACCCTTGTCAGAAATCTTCTTTTGGAAAGTGTAGGATTTGTGTTCAGTAACAGTCATTTTGTTTGATGAAGAAGAGGACCGAAGCTATTCCATTCCGATGGCCAGTACTCTCCTTTTTATACAGTAATCTGTTATCTGGAACGGACTTCCCGATTGGGCAGGAGGCGCCAAAGATCCGTATCGGGAGAAAAACAACCGCATGCCGCTAACGTTCACGACAGCGGGCAATGTCGCTTGCCGGGCGTCGCTTTCTGGTCGATAAAACTGCTTCTTTTGGAAAGACCCGCTCATCGTATAACGACGTGACTCATGTGGTCCATCCGTACACCAGCATTCTTCAATATTGATTTCTACACGCAAAAAAAAGTTTTCCATTGTGAGGTCAAACCAGTGTTAGTAAGGAGATGTTGAGACAAGCAAGAACAACAGGACCAAGAGTGAGTTCATTGACTCAAGTTCGTCACAAAAGAGACAAGGCACTCTCTCCACAAGTGGAAAAAGTGATTAACCAATTATCAGTTTTATCAGCCGGTAGAAAACAACCTCGTTTACTCAATCTTTGTAACGAAGATTTCATCAAACATAAGACAATCATGAACGCTTGGAAGAGAGTTCAAAAATCTAGGGTGGAAACGCAAAATGCAAGATTGGAAGCTCAATACAAATCAATCCAATTTGCAATGGCGGATTTGAAAGCCCAAGACAAGTCTCTTTTTGAAATTGCCAATCAGCATGGTTACGGTAAGCGATTCCCATTAGAATTAAGAACTCCCACCGAGTTCCCTTCAAGACAGATCTGGTTTTACGATTATTACCCAAGAGCAAACTCCAAAAAATGAGGGCCTTTCTCTGTACATATATCATATATTTTAGATCCTAGATCTAAGAGGTAGTTTTTGTGGATACAGGAGGGGTAAATTGAGGGCTGTGGGTGCATGTGTCCTTATTTTCATTACTTCATGCCAAAGAAATGAGCCGTTTCTATGTAAATAAATCATATATTTTAGATTGTAAATTATAAATCTAATACGAATTTGATATGATTGCTGGTGTACCTGTAAATGGTGAATTCAGTTGGTATGGTGTTACTGAATTTATACCTAATGCAGTCAACGCTTAATACAATCACCATCTTTTCCTTCAATATCGGATCTCCGATATTATGAATCTGACAAGAAGTCCTCTGATCTTGTCGATAAGGAAAAGTCGTATTTAATGGCAAAAAATCATGATGTATTGGTGAATAAATCATGGATACAATATGACTCCTATATCAAATCATCTACCTTTTCTCGTGGGTGTAGGTATACCCTATGTTGAGCTATCAGAATGGAAATTGTTGTACTGGTCATTATTATAATTACCCAATGCATTCGGTATTCATTCTCATCGATTCCTAATACAGATCATCATGGATGACCTAATTTTGATCATTCAAACTTGAAATTTGCCTTGACCATATTTCTTTAGGTTTTAAAAATAGCTCTTTGATATTATATTCAGATTTTTGGTTGTTCAATACAACGGTTTCAATTTTTGAACTCTGTTTTCTTTTTGTTTAAACAGCAATTGTTTGAACTTGCTGATGCTAAATTGGCCATTTTGAAATCAAACAAGCAAATAAAGGCGAGGACAAATTCAAATGAATTATTGGAAATCATGGAAAGAAATGAAAATAAGAATAAAGCTAAAAGTGCTGCTGAGTTTGACATGAAAGGGTGACCCGCAAAGTGCCAACATTTTCATTGGCATTATTACACTTGAGGAGAGTCCGGAGAAATTGAATGGAGCTGTGTTTGAAGCCAATGCGATAGAGGAGTTGATGGGCAGATCTAAAAGAAAAACCATGGTGTATAAGCAACCTACGGAAGAGGTTAGTCCTCACAAACTTCAAGAAACGACCTGGAAATCCCTGTTGAATCCTTGTCTAACGAATTACGGGAGGATAGATTCGATCGCTAAATAGTAAATTGAAACCCCGAGGACAGTGATCAATTAACCCCCTGTTGTTAAAAGTTAGCCATTGGTCTTAAAGTGATTTAATGCCTGATAATGAAAATCCTAAAAACGATAGAGGTTTGTCTATTATCCGAGCCGAAATAAGCGATTCTGAAATTTTATTCGTCGAGCGAAAGAAGCACAACACTGGTTCTTGAATGAATGGAGAAGAACGAAAGTCATAACAAGCAGCCACGGGTAACCATACAAGCATTAATGAACGCATGGAGAACCAACACATAGCATGCTTTTTTTGAAGCAAAATTAACTTGGTACTGCCCAATAAGAGTCTAGTAAAGTCGAACACCATCATCAATTCTATTCGAGTTTGATTAACGCGTAGGCTGAAATTAGGAAGATGCTCAGTTTAGTCCAGTGACTTGAACTAGAGTCCAACTTTTAAGAGGGTTACATTAGAGGAATGTTGACATCTGTTGAATTTATCTACCCTGACTGCTGTGCAACTTGACCATAGTAAAAATGATAGTATTCAAAGGAAAACAGGGATGTAAGCAATTAGCAGCTTAGTGGACTCATATTTCCATCAAAATTACCAACCTACCAATCTAATATTAACACATCATTTGAATTCGGTCTCTCATTATACCACTCTTCGTCAAACTCCTATTCATTAATACAGATAACGATACATTCTCACTTGAGTTTCAATAACTCCATGTATCCATTGCTGCAATTGACAAGCAGATTAAATTGAAATCCAATCTATCACTTTAAAGATCAGAATCTCTGAGCAGGGCCTCAACGATCATCCACAAATCACTTTTCATTGATAAAGATCTCGATGTGAAGGCGCCAAATGAAGCTTTCTATCTGAACCAAAATCAATTACCAAATAGCTGGTTCTCTAGACGGAGCAAATCCCTCCTGCGACCGACGTGTCCAACCATCTTAAAAAAGAGCAAAAGGCAAAAGGCAAAACATGCTCATGGTGCTCTTTCTTTCTTTATATTCTATTGTTTGGAAGATACACAGCAATTAACAATGGATGAACTTAACGAATACTATAGAAGAAGAGCAAGTCAAAGAAATTCTTCGAACACTCATTCTCCAGGGATCAGTAAGAGCCAAATGTTAACAATGGGTAAACACGAAGAATATTTCAGAATAAGACCATTAACTGACCCAAAGTCTTATCATCAAAATGGCAGCATGGGCAGCTTATACTTCCAGCAATGGATGGAAGCTCAGGTGAGAGCCAGAATGAGGCCACTTACATCAGAGATACCTACCATTCCTAGGGGCTTCTTTGCTAAAGGAGCAAAGAGGCTCAGAGATAACTTCAACTCGTTGGGTCAATGGGGAAAGAGCACCATAATCAAAAATGTTAGGTTTGGCCTCCCTCATGAGGATGAGATTGAAACCGACCAGCATTCGGTTGGTACGATGAGATTCATTGGGACGACTACATCAAAGATACCTGGATAGGATGGAATTCCAGAGTATAGTCTTGGGTTGAGATCAATTTGCCTGAAACAACTGAGGGCGGAAAAGGTTTGGGGTCGGAGCTGAGGGCAAAAGGAATACAGTCAACTCTTTCCAAATTGGGGGCGAATGGGGATCCAGTGTTAGAGCCGACCTTCCTGAGGCTGAGGAGAAAAGGTCTAGTATCAGAACCAACCTCCCTGAAGCAGAAGGCAAAGGGGGTGAGAATATTGGTGCTACTGATGGAATGGAGAAGTTAATTCAAGAGATTACTACATTAAAAAGGGGCCTTAAATCACAGAGAGAGAAAATGCTTCTTTTGAGGAAGGATTGCGACAGGTTGATTACATCCAATAATCAATATAGGGAGGGACTCTCTCAAGAGAGGGCAATAATTGATGGTCAGTTGGAGGAACCATCGATCGGGTTGTGTCAAGAGATTATGACACTAAAAGAATCCCTTGATTCTGAGAAAAAGGAGAAGGAGCTCCTTCTAGAAGAACATGACGAATTGTGCAAACCTACAGCACAACTAACAGCACAAATTTTACACCAGAAAGTCGAAAGCGGTACCAAGTTGGAGCCAATGAAGACTGAGCTCTATAAGGAGATATCCGAATTAAAAGGTTCTCTTGAAGAGTTAAAGGAGCTCCATAGGAAGGAACGTGAAGAGTTGGCCACTAAATGTGATCAACTCGAGAATAAGAATAATGAGGCCAGCGTTGAGGTGGCATCACTAACAGCCGACTTCCATCAACGACTGCAGGCTCCTCTGTGAAAGCCAGAAAGCGGAGAAAGTGGTTGACAGGGTGGACACGGTGACTGCGGCCAATGAGAAATAGACCATGAAAGAAGGAACCTGGCCAATGAAGTTGCTAAGATGGTGGATGATTTAGAAGCTCAAAGTAAGCGCCGCCGAGAAAGGTTAGGAAATCTCGGAATAATCCCCCTTTCGCAAGGATCACAGGAGGTTCACGTGCCAAATGGATCCGTTGCTAGATCAACCGGACAGAGGGGATTGGTGGCTGAAAGTAGATACCGCCGAATCATACCAAAACTCGGATCAGCCACCCCTTCGCAAGCCGTACCAAATGAAACCTTAGCTGAATCAAGCAGACGGAGTGGATTGGTGTATGATAGGCACCACCGAGTCACAACACTCGGATCAGTCCCTCCTCTGCAAGAGAGGCGATGATGGTTCACTATAATCAGCCATCATGCGCCTCTTGTTTGCAACCAATTAACATTTTCAAAGGACTCTATCTATAACAGGCATCTGGACTACAGGGCATGCCTGTCTCGCTATTCCGGATAGAATTCATGGAGCTGGAGGAGAGGAGAGCGTTTGCCAGTATCAGTTGGAAATGGAACTGAACATAGGATGAGAATGCAAACCGCGGATGAGGGAATCGGGGGCCATGACAGGAGACAAAATGCAGCGATGTGATAGACCGAATATCAAAGGGGAGCATTGTTCAGAGGATTAGTCTGGGTTTAGAGTTCAATTTGGTGTAATCGGGCAAGGGAGGGATCGAACGAAGAAGAATGATAGAAGCCATTCGAAATTCACGGGATGAAGACAAAGGACATGCATTGGAAGGATATTGATAGCCCAGATCAATTTGGAGGTTGCTATCAC